>JACYXV010000451.1:0-14438 GCA_016859225.1 Thielaviopsis cerberus | reverse complement strand
TTTTTTTTTTTTTTTTCAGTTGTCTCTGTAGTTATCATTGCGATTTTTAGCATTTTTATTTTATTTTGCGCCCTGGTCTTGTCCGATGCCAGCTGGAAATAACAGTAGCTGCCCAAATCCAACGACAGACCCACCGCTATGTTATGTTCCTTGTTGCAGCACAGCAATACAGCAAACAGCAACTTCCTTGCTTAAACAAAAATGTATGATATTGTGCAGTAATTCGCTCCTGGTATGTAACGCACGCCGCAGATTGCATGGGCGACTAAATCAGTAACTGCCTCGTTTTCATAGCCCGCCATGTCTGACCCCGTGTACCTGTACCTGTCCTTGGATTTAGGAGTCTGTCGGTGAGTGCAATATAGTAGGCAATTACCGTATTTTGTTTGTACCTGCTTTGTCCTAGTACATACGTCTGTTTCCGGCTATAAGACCTTTGGAATCGCACTTTGAACTCCGTGTTTTGTCAATCATTTTCTCTTGTTTCCTTTCATTCTTTTATTCTTATTTCATTCCTGGTTCTCATCGTTTATTTCTACTTATTTTGTTTCTTTCTTCTCTGCATCGTTATTGTCTGATGACTTGAATATCTGCCGTAAAGCGCTTTCCTATAGAAGATTCTGCAACATCTTTATTCCATTCAAAATGGAAACAAGCTCAAATATATTTCGGTATCTCGGAGTACCGTACACACCACACAGCCCCGGATTCTGGGGGGAGCCGACATCGACCTTGAATTTTTGTGAAGAGGTTTGCTACTTTTGCTAGCCGGAATTTTGCTCATACTGATGATGTTTGAAGGACTATCTTATGACGTCGTACATGGCTGAGGCTTGCAATGTAGGTAAAATGTTCAAGTTCGTAGATATTATACTAATGAACGTGTAGACTATCAGTAATGCAGTTTTCATCTACCTGGGAACATACGGTTTACTTAGCTGTATGAGAAATGGCCATTCGCTTATGTACTCTTGTTCATTCGTTGGATACATGGTTGTTGGCTTGACTTCCATTCTGTTCCATATGACAATGAAGTGTATGCGTTGAATTCTCTCATGTGGCTTGATTATTGCTAACACGACATACAGACCCATTCCAGCTAGCCGATGAGCTCTCCATGGTCTATGCTACAAGCGTTATGAGCTTTGTTACCTTTGCTTACGGCCAAAACACCGGTAGTCGTATAGTGACGTTCCTCGTTCTACTGTTCTTTGTTGTCTTTGTCACGGTATGAATTACCAGCTTTGGCAAGCTTTAGTTTACTAACTCTGAGCATAGGCCTGGTATGTTGTGTACAAGAATCCAATCTTCCACCAGGTGGCTTTCGGTGTCTTGATGGCGGCGACAGTCTTGCGCGCTGCCTATGCAACTGGCTGGGAACTTAAGCCCGCTCTTCAGGCTCGGAACCCACAGGACTGCGACAAGATCATGAAAGAGCTTCGCACACTCGTCATCTATGGTAGGCTTTAGTTTTTGTTTTCCGTCACACTATCGGCCTAACAAAATTTCAAGGTGTGGGCGTGTTTGTTCTAGGTTTCGCTATTTGGAATTTAGACAACGCCCTCTGCGAAAATCTCCGCCACGCCCGTCATACAATCCAGCTTCCATGGGGTGTTGTGCTCGAGGGCCATTCTTGGTGGCATATCTTCACCGGCCTAGGTAAGTCCTATTTCATCTTTTTTTTTGAAGCTTATCGCTAACTCTGATCTAGGTGGTAAGTCAATTGCGACATTTTTACGCAAACCGAAACATACTAACCATGTATTCTAGCGTATTGTGAAATCGTCTGGGGCATCTGGCTTCGTAGATGCCTTCAAGGCGAGGAAAAGGAGTACGAGGTTCAGTGGAAGTACATTCTCTTTGTCCCGATTCCTTCGGTCGAGAAGAAAACTGTGCGTCGCCGCGAATCCGAAGAAAAACTTAAGTTGCTTTCCACAAAGAGCGAGTAAGTAGGCAGGACGATGCCATGGCTCCACTAGCTATAGAGAGACTATTGTGAGTAGTGGTGCGGAGGGAAGTGGTGCGAAGGCCAACATGGGAGTATATATTTCATCAAATCATTAGATAGTCGGTATGACTGCAAATAGACTTGAAAATTCTTTAGTTTTCGCTATGCATAACGTAAATATTTTTTTTTTGGCTTAATGCGAAACTGTTCAATGGACAACATTACCAACAAAAGTTGACTGTCTTAGGGTTAACGGGGTTACCATGTTTTTATGTGGCACTTTGGTCACCAAAACAATCTTTGTATACACTAGCATTCATTCACACGCTACAGCACTGCGACGAATACCTCATTAGACATTACCGCATTTGATTAATCTTCGGTTGTTAATTCCTTTTTTTTTTTTTTTTCGTTTCTCAATTTCATTTAAAATGTCGATTTCAACAGAGGCTCTTGAGAAGGTAAGCCTCCCCGCATATGTAGCCTGACGGCATTGGCAGAAGGCTGCCGATGGAACTCGAAAATACAGACAACGCCTGCTAACTTTAAACAGCTCGTACGCGAGATTGAAAACCAGGCCATTATCGCACAGCAGCAGATTGGCGTCTCGCAATCGCAGGTGGCTAGCAAGCAGCGCGAGATGCGTCTGCTCAGCCTGACCATGAATGAGGTGTCAAGTCTACCCA
This sequence comes from Thielaviopsis cerberus, assembly GCA_016859225.1. Classification (NCBI taxonomy): domain Eukaryota; kingdom Fungi; phylum Ascomycota; class Sordariomycetes; order Microascales; family Ceratocystidaceae; genus Thielaviopsis; species Thielaviopsis cerberus. The sequence continues at coordinate 11,804 of JACYXV010000451.1, read as the reverse complement.
GGGACGCGCCGGTGTACGAGGGTCTGGGCAAGATGTAAGTCTACTAAGAAGTTCCATGGCATTTCTTTTTATTGCCACACGTCCAAATGTATTGTTACTAATACGGGGATTGATAGGTTCGTCTCAGTCCCCGCGCCGAAGCTCATGGAGAAGATGACGGCGCAGAAGAAGGAGCTGGAGGGCGATGTTGACAAACTGGGCAAGCGCTTACAGTACCTGGAAACGACGCACAAGAATAGCCGCGACCACATTGAGCAGATTCTCCGCAGAGGCGTTAGCAGTGCTTAAGCTGTCGAGTTAGCTGAGGAGGCATAGAAGGATGTAAATGATGGACTATAGCTGGCTCCATGAAAGCATGATTTATTACGATTGTTTACTTCACGCTGCAATTCGATTCGCTAGAAGGTGTCCGCAGCGACCATCTGGTGTAGCAGAGTCTCAAAACGAACTGTTGGTAAACAGTATATCAAGCAATCAGAGAGCGGCAAATGAAGCAAATAAATCAGTAGCATATCGATGAAACAAAACGTCTGTTCTTAGAGTGCACGGATGTCTGCAGCCGGATGATGGGCCAGTAAATAGCAGCGTGCCACATTGGGCTGTAGACGGGAAGACCCAGCCAGTGCCGCCGCCAATCAAACCATCTGGTGCTCCATGTAATAATCAGGCTTGGCTAGCTGACGTTTCCGCATCCATTGACTAGAGCCCATACTACGTTTTCACCTATATCTACGCACATGCATATTCGTTTAGTTTAGCGATGCAGAGCAAGCCGCTGCGCTATACAGCAACAAGCCTTCATTGGTAGTTTGGCCCAAAAAGTCTTGACTTTTTTTTAGTGTTAGGTTGGCGGTTAGGTTGGCGGTTAGGTTAGGCCGGCTTTCACTTAACAACCACAGGACGCTACCATAGGGGGTCATTCTTGGAAAAGAAGGGATGAATAAGAGAAGAGGCGGAAGGGACTTAGCTCAGAGTCAACCGACCGGAACTGGAACACAACGCTAGACAATGGCAAATATCAAAGTCAGAGCTACTGCCAAGATTGGATAGTGTAACGGCAACTGTATAAAATGGGTTGTTGAATTTTCAAACATCCAAGTCCACATAACTTGCGATACAGTGACGTTATGGATATGCGTATTTTCGTGGTGATCAAATGACTATACACGTACTTTTGCTGCCTGCACAAGTAGAAGTACAAGGTACAACAGTATGCATAGTGGTTTGTACACGACTATTTCCAGTGTAAAAGAGGGGTTGCATTATTCTCGATTTGAATGTCCAATAGCAAGAGCCTCTTGAAGCCAGTTAAATATTGATTAAAAATGACAATCACCAATGGAGATACTCGAATATCAGGAATTACGCAACGAACTAGTCGAAAGAGAAGATACGAAACAGACAACGGCAAAATACATGACAGAGACAACAAGTGACACCTCAAAGGTACAAGCAACAACGGGGCGACTTTTTGCCCCTCATCCAAGACTGTCGTCATAACAGACATGGGTGCTAACAGGGGCTTAGTTTAAACAAGAACCAGAGACTATTTGGACACAGGAAACATGAGCCCTAGCTTGGTTTGATCTACTGCTGTAAGCGAATTCATGCGCTTTGCGCCCATATCCAGGAAGGCTTGCTTGCTTACTCTCAGCGGGAAAAGTCGCCAGAAAATGGAGGCTGGGGAAGTGGAAGCTGAACGAATGAGGTCTCAGGATTAGGCGGGGTGTTTTTTTCTCTGTTGTTCTTGTGCAAAGTTTGGTCGACGGTCGAGCTCTCCATTTTAATGGTGCTTGATATTTTTCTCATAGCACTATTGTGTGAAAAGAAGAGAGCTGCCTGTGGTGGATTCCAAGGACGGGCTTCGTCTCTCAAGTCAATGCCTGACTTGACGCTGGCGGGGTACTATTGATCACGATCGGAATCCCTGCCAGTTGAGTTTTTTATTCTAATTATTTTTATTTTCATTTTCTTTTGTAATTTAATACAAGAGCGACATAAAAAGAGCTGACATGGGACCAGAAAATAAAAAGATTCAGATTGTAGCTTGGTAGCAGTAGAGATGTCAGCAGCGTGTATGTGTGTAAATGCGAGTGTATGTGTGATCTCTCCCTCTTCTCATGACCTCTCCTACACAGTCTTTTTCCTCTCACTCTCTTGTTTTTAACGCCAAGCTCTCACGTTCTCTCACTCCATCACCCAGAAGTCATCCATGCCGTCACGTCCCGTGACATCAGTCAGCGCCGTTCGTCATAGGAACACAACTTGGCCCTATCAATCTGTAGCAGTACTTAGTCCTATCTCTTCTGCCTCGTCTGGCCTCGTTGACCGGCTGCAGAAGCTGAATCTAGCCGTTGTTATTTACCAGGTTTTATTGTTTAGAGGTTATGTTGCATGCCCGCTCAAAAATCAAATAAACACCCCCCACTTGCCCTGTCTGCCTGCTCTTGCATTTTGTACTTTCCTCTTCTTTCTTCTTCTATTCGCTTCTGGGTTTCGCCAACTCAAGCTTCCGATTTAATTCTCAGCCCCTCTCCTTTCTTTCTTGCTTATATTCGTCACCGTTTTGGTGTAGCTCTTTGTGCCGTTGCCGGTCCAGCTTGTAGTTGGTTATAAGCGACGCAACCCCGCGCTCAACCAGCCGAGTTCAACTCAACGCGTTTCCCTCTTCTTTGTTGGCTCTTTGTCACTCATTTGAGTCTTCTTGCTCCCGAATTTCACACTCTTGATGTTTCAAATATAAACATACTTTTTTTTTCTCATATACATTTTCTTCACCCCTTTCAGCTTCCTCGGCTCAAACCATCACACCACCCTCTTCGTCTCTGTGATTCAACTTCCACCATGGGCTCCGAGTATCTTGAATCCGATTCAGAAGACAACTTCTCGGTGAAATACAGTCATACTGATCACCGTCCTCGTCCAAGTCCTTCTCGTCTGAGCCATGTCGGCCCTACCTATCTCGTCGACCCCACCTCGTACAGCAGCGAATCCGAGTCTGAATACTACAGACGTCGGCGCCCGAGTGCCAATAAAAAGGGTAAAGCGCCCTCAGTTATTATCAACAATAAGATCGTCACAGAAGATCTTATAAATGATGATAAGACGACCTCAATTTTGAAAAGACCCATGCAGTCTCCGCAGGCACCGCAAGCACCGCAAATCCCTAGCGCTGGGTACCCGATTCCCTATGCGCCTTACCCTTATCAACCGCAAGCGGCCGTGCCGCAGGCGCCTCCGGGCCCTTACCCGCCACAGGCACCGCACTACCAACCTGTGTACGCCCCGACACCTCCGGCTCAGCAGCTCACTCAGCCGCCCTTACAGCCACCCCCCCAACAGTCAGCTCAGCCAGCCGGCAGTCACAACCCAGACGCAGAATGTCACGACAAATGCTGAGATATACAGCCCCAAGGAATACTCTATCTCACGGTCCCATTCGCGCCACGGCCACAGCCACAGTCGCAGCCGCCACCGCCGCTACTCGTCGGATGAGTCTGATTCGGATTCTTCTCGTGGTGCTCGTGACACTAGAAAATACCAACGTGAGGATCTGACGTTGCAACTCATGAAGAATGACGAAGAAAGACGCCGGGAGAGACTGGAACGTGAGCGTGAGTTTGATCAGGAGCGTATGATGCTGGAGCGCAACAACTACGACTCCATGAAGCGTTACGAGCAAGAAATGCTGCGCGAGCGCATGCACCGCGAGCAAATAGCCCGCGACCTCCAGCGTGCCAATCAGAAACAGCTGGCCCATGACGAAGACGCTCGTCGCGAAAAGGACCGCATCGACCGTGAAGAGCTGCGTATTGCTCGCATGCGTATCGATGAAATTGAGGAGCAGCGCAAAATCGCTGCTTCGGAGAAGCAGATTTCCGAAATGGCCCGCCTGCAGCGCGCCCAGGAGGAGCTCGAGGAAATCACTCGCCAGCGCGAGGCCGAGCTGGCCAGACAGCGCCAGGCCGAGGAGGAGAGCCTACGCCGTGCTAAGGAGACTCTCGATGCCATGGAGCGCAAACAGCAGGAAGAGGAGCGTGAGCGCCAGATTGCAGAGGGTATTGAGCTACGTCGTCGCCAGCGCGAGGATGAGCTGGCTAAGCAGGAAGCCGAGCGGGTCGAGGCTGCTAGGCGGGCTGTTGAGTCCTACAAGCAGGAAGAGATGGAGCGCGTGAAACGCGAAGCCGAGGAGCAAGCACGTATTAACGCTGCTGTGCAACAAGCCCTGCAGCAGCGTTTGCTGGACTCTGGTCTGGATAGCAAGAAGATTGAGGCAATTATCCGTGGTGATAAGATTGACTCGGACTCGGATTCTGATTCAGAGCCAGAAAAGGTTGTAGAGAAAACGCAGATTCACGAAAAAACGTATATACAAACTGGGCAGATGATTCCCCACCCACAGCATCAGCCACAGCCTGCCCCGGTTCCCGTTCAGCCACAGCCTGTACCGGTTGCCGTTCAACCGCCCCGGCCGACGTACACGCGCATGAGTCTCGAACACGTTGAAGTTGAGTCTCTACAAAAGCTCAAACTTAATTTTTACTATGACCAGGTACGTTAACTCAACAGCCCATTCATTGACAGCACAACTAACACACCCACAGCAAGATACCAACTATGTCATCATCACGAGAGAGGTATCTGAGGCCGAACGTAACTTTTTGTGGCAGCATACTAAGAGCGTTCGCGACGAGCGTGCCCGCAAGTACGCGTATAAGGTCGAAGGTCACGATAGCGGCCAATACCACCATCATCGTCACCGCACTCATAGTCACAGTCACCACAGACATACGAGCAGCGGTGAACATCTTGACTCTCGGGATGGTTCACGTAAAAAACAACGGAGCAGAAGTCGTTCGCCGGGCATGCTCATGTTCCTGGCTGGTGCCCGGTAAATGCTTTCGTTCAGAATCAATTTGTCCTTTTGTGTTTGTTTGTTCGCTTATTTGCAGTTTTCTTGTTTTCGATATGATGCGACATGTCAGCGTTCATGGCTGCTATTTTGTTTGTGTTGGAATTAACTTACGACTCAATTTTCTTGATATAAATGCGTGTAATGTTACGTCTTTTTTTTTTGCCATCTTAAATGGCTTACTAATTGTCATGATAAATCCGTAACTTTAAATTTAAAAGTAAATGTAAATGGAAAGAAGTGAATGAATGAGAGTAAAGAAGTAATAAACGTGCGTTGTTTTGTTTAAAAGAGAGATAGTAACACATGATTCGAGAAGAGAAGACCGCAATTCAACTAAAGAAATGCAAGTACAAGTCGGTTCCAGTGCCATCATGACAGGTCGTCCTGCGTCCCGTCAAAATGGTCCAGGTTGCCAGAAATAATAATAGTACACAAGTGAGCGCCACTCGCCCACGTCAAGTTGCCTTGATAGCCAACTAATCCTCCCTCTTAGCTTGAAATTTATTCGAGCTTGCGGCTGGCAAGACGCGGCGGGTTCATTCTCCGAAGGAACTCTTCGTACGCTGTCCAAGCCAAGGCAGAGCCAAGAGTCTTTCGAGTCAAGCGGAGAGCTAGACCATGAAAGAATGAGCCCATGCCGTTCTCGACAAACATTCTTCTCGCAGCCTGGATCGTGTTGCGGTAGGCATGTGGCTGCAGCTGAATGCGTGTTTTGATGGCATCAAAAGGATTTGTGATGGCGGCGCAGGCCGACCCAGCCGTGACACCAGCAGTAAAGTTGATAACAGCCGGGGCAAAAATTGTCGTTGAATCTGACCCAGTGTTGAGATTGTTCAGCCTTCTCTTGAGCTGCTCATAAAAGAGCACGTACATGCCGGCATTTGGACCGTCACGCACAGCCGTGGCACCAAACCCAGAAAAGAATCCGCGGACGCCTCCTGTTCTGTAAATGTCCTTGCAGGCACTCCAAATAGACGAGTACGAGTAGTACATGGTCGATTCATAGCGGACTTTGATGACAGTTAAGGGCATCAGGACGAAACCAGCCAGTGTGCGCGCAGTGGTACCAGCAGCCATGTTTGCCATGTTGGACAGAGCGGGCAGAGCCGATGAATGCGTGCTGCCATGGGACTGGGGGCTCAAGAGGGCTGCTTGCTGGCGAAGAGAGTTGAGGATCGTAAAATAAATGGCCGAGCCAAAGCCGGTACGCAGAGCTGACGGGACCGTTCCTCGCCACAGAGAGCCAATCTTGTTGTCTGACTTGAGAATAGCGGCGAGATTGGCCGAAAGCGAGTTGGTAGTCGATTGTTGCACGCGGGTTTTGAGAAGATCCAGTGGTTGCAAGATGATGGCCGATGCTACACCAGAGCCGAGCCCTCCAATAAAGTGGTGGCCTTGAGAAATATTGTCAGCATGTAATCAGCCGTTGTAAAGGGAATAGATACTTTGAGTGGTACTACATACCGGACTTGGAGCTGGAGGACGGCTTGGCCGTAGCTTGAACGCTCACTGCTGAAGCCATTGTGGAGGATTTGGTTCAAGTGAATTTGACGAGAGGATTACAGTGGCCTGGTAGCCACAGATCTTTTATAACGGCGATTGATGAATTGGTGGATAGACAGAGAGATTGTTGGGTGATTAGCAAGAGAGAAGAAAAAAGTGGTGGGTAAAGAGCAAAAGAAGAGACAGATGGAATGGAAGCAAGCGAAAATAAAAACAAGAGGCAATTTAGTAATGCATACGATGATACAGATAAACAGGGCAATTGCAATAATGGTAGAAATTTACGATTGGTAGATGCAGTGCTGGAGAGCGGTGACGATAACGATGATAAAAAATGAGGCAGGAGGGGACCTGCAAGTTGCCGCTGCCGCCACTGCCGCTGCTGAGGTTCTTGTTCTTGCCTTGTCAGATTCCGAGAAGGGCTTAGCGCCGGCCGGGCGAATAGAGCTATGTTTGTTGTTGGGCTGGAGTCCGGGCTGATAAGCAGAGGATGAGACATTGGCCTACCTCAGTTAGAGAACAATAGACTCTTGAAAGCAAGCTTTTAATGACGAAACATCGCAGAACAACACAATAACAAACACCCTGCTTATTGGGACTTGTTGTGTATTGTTTGGTAGCTGGCAGGTACATAGCACAAATAATGTGGAGTGCAAGAGGCAGAATTCTCTAATGATTCCCAAAACGGATATCCGTTAGCTTCAAGTGGGGCGTCACTTGTTCTGTGTGTTTTATGAAGTGCCCTGGTGACATCATAACTGTAACTCGGTATCCATGGATTATCAACAACCCATCAAGCCTTGAAGTTTGAAGACTGTGATTGTCATTATCTACGGATACATCCACTGTACGCATCAGAGCCCCAAACTAGCCATATAGTGATGCGATCATGTAGTGTTTATACCCACCTCTCACAATGTCATCACCGTGCCCTCCGCCGACAATGATACCTTTCTGGAAGCTGTACCCGAGGAACCCGCCTTGAAGTCACCAAGGACCGACTCCAGACGGCCCGCCAACAGACGATGTCTTTTTACCACATCTACCCACTCATCCTCACCAAGCTCGGCTAGCATAATGCTAAAATCAATGCCTAGACGACCAAGACTGCCGGCACAATACAGGACCTGGGTGAGAATGCTGTCGCGCGATGCTCTGTCGCGCACAGCAGGAAGATGGCTTCGTAAAGTATCCATGAGAATCTCTACTAGATGCAATGCGAATGTCGACAGCGGCGCAGGACTGGGCTGCAGCGGGTCGGCTTTGTCGGCGTCTGAAGCCAGGCCCAGGTCGGGACTTGCAAGCAGACTCTTGTACATGGAGACAATACCAAAGCTCTGCTCACGGAAGATTTCAATGAATCTCTTAAGATATCTTTCGGTTTGTTGTCCACTGGACCACGACCCCGAAGCAGTGTTTGTTGCTTGGCGGACCTTTTCGTCGTCGGCCAGCTTGCGCAGCGGCTCTAGAGCAGCCAACATTGTCGAAAGAGTGTCTAGTCGACAGAGCAGGAAGAGAGTGCCCAGAGCTCTCTCGTTCATACTATGTTGTAGCGCATTGGACCCCGAGTTACCAAGTAGCTGTGCAACTTCTGGGATATCCGCCAGAGCTCTACGTAGCGAGCTAATGGCGCGCAACGACGCAGCCAACTTGACTGTAGGAGTCTTGAGTGACGACAGCAAATTCGCTGTCATGGACTGGATGACTTCTTCGGCTTGGCATGAAATAATCGATATCAGGTGTGAGTTTGGATAGAGTCCGTGGATGCGGCGCATGTGACTGCTAAGGTCGAGAGCGGCAGTGTGATTTGCAGGCATGGCCGAAGCCGCAGATGATAGGAGAGTTGGCAGCTCCATAAGATCAGAGATGCGCTCGACATTGCGGAGCAGCAAAAGCGCTTGACGGCGCTTCATGATGGTGTCGTTGTCGGCGGCAGACTTGCTGTACGTCTCGGAAAACTTGAGGGCCTGCACGTCAAGTTGTGGGATGCTGGCTTTCAAGTGGGCGGCGCTGGTACTGAGGGCGGGCAAACTTGTGCGGAGCGTGGCATGGCGGGCAACGGAGTCGATGACGGCTTTGTGGGAGCGCTTAGATAGGCTCTGAATAGCAAGCAGTGATGTGTGCGATGCCTGCGACAGACGCTCTGGCTCGGTGCGTTGCAGGTCAGCGACACTGAGACTTGTCAGATGGGCCAGGTACTCGTGGCGCACTCCATCAGCCGAGGATGGGGCAAGGCCTAGCACATCTTGGAGCAATGTTGACATTTGGTAAATCAGTCGCAGGAATGAAAATTGCAAGTGGGGGGGTGGTGGTTAACGTCGTAATGATGCCGAGTGAGTTGAACGGGAGGCAGCGATATCAGCAGCACACCTCACATGAGACAGGGCTTTGAGGTTGAAAAGTGGAAGCTTGCCGATAGGCTAAATGCAGCACTATTGCGCCGTGTTTATGGAGCTAAAGCTTGTATCCTAGCAAAAAGACGCCTGGCCTTTTGACACTAGTGCCCCTCCAAAAGGTACTTGACTGCCAGCTCCTGATACAGTGCAGACCCACATAGAAGACGCACCTGGTGCCAATTTCGCACCTGGTGCTCTTCCAAATTGGTAATGCGATATGCATTTACCGGGGGCTCAACAACAACATTTTTTATTTTTATTTTTGGAAATCTGGTATGTGTTGTGTAATTCGACTAATGGAGTGCATGTTGGGAGCGAGAGAGGCGCGTGTGTCGTTTACAGCTGACGCCTTCTTCTTCTTCTTTTTTTTTTTTAATCGCTCTACACACAAAGTCGGTGAAGCACATTGTAAGGGAAGGAGCCGGAAAGCTTTCTATTGCCGGCCGTGAGCACTTGCTGTATCTAAACCGCATTTGCACGAATGTGTGAAGATGGAGCATGGATAGGCAGCAAGTACACATAGCAACGTGATTAGGCTCACGCGAGTGGTGATTGTTTTTGGTTGCACTGCTTCTGCTATAATTCCTCTACGTTGTGGCCAGCCAATCCCGCTTTGCAGAAGCAAAAACAAAACCTCCACTCTAATTAAGCTACAGGGCTGGGCCAGGCCGTTTTGCTTCTTTAAAACTTTGGCTTGTAGTGAGTGGCTTGCCACTATCAACCAACACACCTGCCTGCCTAGTCCGCTGATAACCAAAAACCACACCCCTAAACTTAGGCGCGGGTAGGCTGGTCTGCAACTGCTTCTTTTATTTACTATCAGGCCAGCACACTTAGCCTTTTGCTCTTTTTCCCCTTCTTCTTCTTCTTTTTCTTTGTCAACATCGCAGTGTCCAGCCCCTCTTTTATATTCCCTAACTCGATTTCGCTAATAGTCCCTTTACTACGGCCATTGTCGCCGTCCCCTCTGCTCTCGCCGTCTCGTCCCTCCCTGCTTGTCCGTAATGAGAGATCCCTTTCCGCTTCAGCCCATTCCGTGGTTATCGGAGGCTGTGCAGCCTATCGCCGATGCGCTCAACCTCCCGACGCTGCCTCTCCATATCCACGAAGTGCTCGGGTCGGCCCTGCTATACTCAGTCATCTTCTGGCCCATTTCGCCCATTTTGTCGCGCCTCTGCTTCCCGAACCATTACCCGCGGTTGTCGCGTGCTCGCCGTCTAAACTGGGATGCCCAAGTGGTATCGATGGTACAGAGCATTTTAATCAACGCCATCGCGCTGTGGGTCCTCTACGTTGACACCGAGCGCAAGAACAATGATTGGGAACACCGTATATGGGCCTACACTGGTGCTGATGCTATGGTGCAGGCCATGGCCGCTGGATATTTTCTTTGGGATTTGGTGGTGACGAGCATAAACTTGAGCATCTTCGGTCCGGGTACTCTTGCGCACGCTATCAGCGCACTGGCCGTGTACTGCCTTGGATTTGTAAGTGGTGTGGCAGCATTTTGTTTCTTCTCTTTGCGCATGCGCTCGTGATCTAGGTCTTTCTTTTACTGACAGTGTCACCCTTGGTGTAGAGACCGTTCCTTAACCACTACGCCTGTATTTTCATTTTGTGGGAGCTCTCGACCCCGTTTCTCAACATCCACTGGTTCCTCGACAAGTTGAACATGACTGGCTCCAAGATCCAGCTTTACAATGGCATCATGCTTATCTTTACCTTCTTCAGTGCCCGTCTCGTCTTTGGTACCTACCAATCGTATCTCACGATGCGCGACATCTGGGCTTCCATCAACGTTGTGCCCCCTAGCGCCCTGGACGGCACGGCGAAGTTTTCTGAGGTACACCAATTCACGACCATGGACAGCGCCATTCCTATGTGGCTAGGTGTGGCCTACCTGGCCAGCAACTTGACGCTGAACAGTCTGAACTTTTACTGGTTTGTCAAGATGATCAAGGCCGTGACTAAGCGATTTACGCCTGCCAAAGCGCCTGTTTCGGGAAAGGCGGATGGTGCGAAGGGCTCGTCGAGTGCCGTCAAGGTCGATGCCGAGACTTTGAAGCGTCGCAAAGCCGGAACCGAAGAGTAGCGCGCTCTTTTGGACGAGTCTGGCCTCCAAGGCGGCAGCAGAGTTATGGTGATTGCATCTTGCATATTTCCTTTTATTCTACGATTTTACGAGTATAGAGGAGAAACATTTACGGGCGTGGCATCTACAATTTTACCACTATTGGCTATTTTGGAACTTCATTTGTCTGTCTATTAAACCATTGTATGGTTTGTTTCATTGTATAGCATTTATTTTTGGGTGTCGGATTGACGTAATAAATCATTTCTTTTCTTTACCATGCTTTTTCTCATTGTTAAGGTGTATTTTCAAGTACTTTAATTCAAGACATTTTGCAATCCCATTCCACAATCTCACATGAAAATGAACCCTTGCTGTGAAGTCAATTGGGTTTGCTGACATGTGATAGTTGTAAGGATGCTTTATAGTGAATAAGTGAGCCTTGGGTAAAATATAATCAACGCAACGACAATATACACAAAAATGCACACTAGAATTATAAACAGGCTTAATGAGAAGGATAAAAGTCATGTCAAGAAAACGCGAAGACAAGATAGTAAAATAAAGGAATCAAAAACGCAAAATTTGTGCCATTAGAAGAAATAAAGAGATGCGCATCTAAAGCCAAGAACAAAGAAAAGAAAAAAAAAAAAACCAAGAATTATATGCGAAGACGGCCATGCATTCTAAAAGCCAAACGGGTTGTCGGGGGCTACTTTGGTTAGCGACCGTAATTTACATATGAATGTACATGGATAAAGTAGAAAAAAAACTTACTGGCATGCGAGAGGTTGGCTTTGCGGCCAGTTTGCTGAGGCGCAATCTTTTGGCCGGGCGTGATACCAAAGCGCACCGGCGGCGCGGGGCCCGTGGGCTGCGGCATAAGCGGCGCTGCGGGGGAGTTTAAGCCGTCTGTTGC
>JACYXV010000449.1:0-14492 GCA_016859225.1 Thielaviopsis cerberus | reverse complement strand
GGTGATTTGGTACGGTTTGCTTCATTTACACAATCATCGCTTTTTTCTTGACGACGTTCCCCTTTTTTATCACTTTTATACGCCTTAGACTTTTGGTTCTTGGTGTTTTATATCTTGTTCAGCCTTATTCCTTATAGTCTTTTTTGCTTTCTACTGCCTCTTGCAGATGGCTGGCTTTTTCTTGTTTGTTTTTACAAATATTTGTCATCTTATTTATCATATCCGAGTATTCTTACTGTCGTAAGTTGCTTAGTTCCTGCTTTATAAACTAGCGTTAATAGTCTTGTTTCGTCATTTATAGTCCCTATGATTCTTGAGGGTTGATACTGTGCACTCCGCAAAATCTGCTTGTACGATATCTATCTTGTTAGGGTCTTCACGTGACCTAGCTCACGTGACTTAGAATCGAAGCGCCGCCTATTTTCGATGGGGCATGACGACATAGACAGGCTAACTTGGGCCAAGCCAAAAGCCAAGCTTAAGCTTGTGACGATTTGCTAATAACTTCATTGATTTTACCTTGAGCGCCATTATCTGCGCCTTGTTTATTTGTTTCCATTGTTGTTACCCTGGTTTCTGACGTGGACACGCATTTGATAAGCGCAAACAAAGTGTTTTGTCAGCTGCTTTTGGTGCAAACAGATTAAAGACAGCCTGCAGCTCCGGGGATTCTCGAACAACTCAGATTCATCAACTCCTGCTTCAGCACCGGTCTGGCTTACCTCGAATAATCTACATCGTCTCTTCTCGACCCGAACTTCTGACAAGCTTTGCGCGAACAGTTCTGATACCGCCATTGTTGGTATTCTACAGGTCTAAACTTCAAAACTCAAACAATTTGTTGCCTGCGCTACATCCTCAACACCATCCCAAGACACAGAACGGATATCCGCTATCGGAGCTTTAACAACAAACCGCAAGCGGTGCCCCTCCTACTCTACTTGAACGAAGCGATAAATCCAAGCAGCCTATTGCAACAATCCCCGATCCCGACACAATGAGGCTCCCCGCTTCAACCACAGCAGTTGCAGCCGTTGCAGCCTTCGTGTTTGCGCCTATCGCCACCGCTGCTGGCCTGCAATGTGATAACATTGTTGTCGAAAACCACAAGTACGATCTCTCACCTTTGCGCGGTCCGCATTCAGTCGTCACCACTATTGCCGAAGCCCACGCCGTTTATAATACTACATACACACTCGATTTGTGCGCCCCTCTCAAGCGTGCTGGCGACAACATCGCTACCGCTGAGCAGTGCCCTGAGGGTACACGCGTATGCGCAGTCCAGCGTGCCTCACATGAAGGCGACAGCCCCGACAAAAAGCCCGTGGTGCGCGAGGCGGTCCCGCTTGCTGGTGACCTGGTGCAGTTTGGTGGCGCGCCGTTTGAGTATCACACGGCGGGGCTGAATGCAGCAGACCGCGAAAAGTCCAAGGAAGAGGGCTTCCAGCTGGAGTTGCCCGGCGGCGTATTCCCCGTCGATGCGCCCAGCAAGGAGCAGCTGCCCAAGAAGACGGTCATTACGTTCCTTTGCGACATGACCAAAACCGGCCTCGAGGCTGAGTGGAAGCCCGAGGTGGATTATGTCAACGTCACGGCGCTGCTGGAGGCGCGTGATGGCGAGGAGAAGAATGCCGAGAAGCAGTTTATAAATGAAGGTGCGGCTCTGATTTTCGAAAAGTACTCCAACGAGGGTGCTCAGGTCACAGGCACGCTGCGACTGACGTGGAAGACCAAGTACGCCTGCCAGTCTGTGGCTCGGGGCGACGGCACGCGCAGCTGGGGCCCGTTTACGTGGTTTATCATATTGTAAGTGTTTTCAGTCTGTGGACAAACAAAAGAGCAGAACCTAACTTTTTTTCAGGACCTTTATGATCATTAGTGCCTATCTTATTTTCGGCTCGTGGCTCAACTACACGCGCTACGGCGCTCGTGGTTGGGATTTGTTGCCGCACAGCGACGCGATCCGCGATGTGCCGTACTTGATGCAGGATTTTACTAGAAAGGTGCTCAATACGGTGCAGAACTCTGGTTCGCGGGGTGGTTACAGTGCAGTCTAGTCTGAAATATGCATGCAAGAATTGCGGCGGCGGTGGTGGTTGTTTTAGGAGAAGTAGTTACTATTAGAAGACTTTCTTTATTACGGCTCTAGCCTTGCGTTTATTTGATATTCTTTTCATTCCTCTCTTGAGTAGCGCAGTATTCACAGCAACAATCAACTTTCGTATCAACATGGTAGTCCATTCATTACAAACATGCCTTTAGTCAGCGGCAATGGACATGCCCTTCAGACATGGTCATGCATCATTTGAAAAGCGGTAATTATGATTTATGCATAGCTATGCAGTCTTGTATTGTTAGTATGAGGGGGCAAAGAGTGTAGCTTCTTACGCGCGTTGAGTTGCTCTCTTCGTTTCTAGCTTCCATTCTTCCATTCATTTCAAGGACCGAGTACTGACGGCCAAAGATACGTGAGAACAAAAGTTCGCGAAGCCCGCTTCTGAGTCTACTAAACTGTTATCTAAGCCCGTTTACCACAAAGATGCCATCTCCGGTGCTCTTCTCGCCCTCAACAACAGGTCTTCATTCTTGGTCAGTGACATTTTGAAATAGTTCAACGTGCCCAAATCAATGATTAGACACCCTATTCAGCAACTAACTGAGTCACGATAAGTGGTCTGGCGGCTACAAAAAGGTTATGTAATAGAGGTGGATAAGGTGTTGGCCGACTACTTTAACGGCCCTGGGCGATGTGTCTGTCGGTTTTGCATCTGAATCCCAGAGAAACGGCCAGCTAACTGCTGAGCCCCGGGCCCAGGATGGCATTCACACCTCCGAAAGTCAAGCTAGAGATGGAGAAAAGGGGTGTCGCAATGGGACAGAGGCGCCAATGGGACCTGGACGCGCGGATACTGGCATTGAAGATCCTGAGTTGCCAACGGAATGTAATCCAGTATTTGAATCAGATGTAAGGGAGGTAGGTTCTGGCGGTGACTTTGGTGGCTGGTCGCGCCTATGCCACCGCATTTCGAGTCAACGCCTTTCACATAAACAAGACAGCCGTAGAATGCAGCGTCCAGCCAGCGACATATAGAACTTGGGCATTATGGCCTTGCAACTGTGGCATCTACACAATGTCAAGGTTTTAGCGACTTTTGGTGGATATGAGAACTCTCTCATTGTTGCGCTGCTGAGTGAGGAGAGCGTTACACACGTAGAAACTGTGGTCGCCACAGGGGCCAATATTCCGGCATTTGCTGATCTCAAGAAGATAATTCCAGGTACCAAATGCTACATACAAGCGCTTGGTTAAGGACAGAAGTTTTGCTGTGAATCTGATGGGGTTTAGTTATGAAGACATCAGCACATCATAGCTAGAACACTTTGTTCAGCATGCTACAGATGTGCGCAAAGGCAAGTTTAGATTTCCAGCAAAGTCTACGCAGTTTCTACAGTCGCCAGATGCATCTTCAAAGCGGCGACAAAGGCGTATGCTGAGCTTGTGAACGACACCGTAGAAAACGTTAACAAGGATGTCTTTCAAAACAGGTTTTTTTTTTTGGGGGTGTGTAGAAGAAGGGGACGATAGGTCCAATCATTAAGCCACGCTTCAAGAGGACGGGCATCGTGCCGTTTGATCCATATGCAGTGTTTTGCCAATGGAGAAAACAGCTGTGCCTTGAAGCGGAAGCGGAAGCGGACTATTGCTGCCGTCTCTTCCTCTGCCGGTACGACACTGTTTTTCCTGCTACTAGTGATGCAGCTGCTGCCCGATATTAAGTTGACTAGGTTGATGCTTGTCCAAGTGTATGATGGTAAGATCAATCATGTGAATGTTTGGCCAAAATTGCTGGGTAACATTACCTCAGCTTCCATCGATCTAAGAATGATGTATGTGGCACTCTACAAGTAGAAAGAAGAAAGATATTCAAAGTCAATCAGGCAAATATGCAGTGTGGCATTTCATATGCAAGAATTGAATGATTTTCTTCATGATTTTACGCCTTGTATTCTAGGTAATATATAGCCTGTTGCATATTTAGTATTTCACAAGCTTGGGCTGTGGCAAATATGCAAAGTCCCTCATAATTAAAAACAACGAAGTCATGAATTAAGAACAGAAAAATACCCACGGCGGCCTAAGACAAGCTGCCGAGATGAGGGGCTCATGGAAGAAATCATGAACATTTGGCCAGCTGAAGACGGCAGAGAGGGGTACATGTGCAAGTACATCGCGTATTACATAAACACAAGACAAAAAAGGCCTCGTTGGCACTAATAGATCAACGTAGTAAATGGGGGACCAAGGTGACATTGGGTTTAGCTGTGAGCTCATTCATTGGGTTTAGCTGTGAGCTCATTCATTGGGCATGCTAGAGTCCAGAGTCATGGAAAGAACGTCGCAATCGCCTGATGTATGTAGCAGTTGCCTTTTTTTCCCCTTCTTTTTTTTGCGTGTAAGTGGCTGGCACAATCGGCTACTGGGGAAAGAGCCACAATCGACCACTAGGGAAAGAGCCACAATCGACCACTGAGGAAAGAGCCCCAATCGACCACTGAGGAAAGAGCCCCAATCGACCACTAGGAAAAGAGCCATAATGGACCACTGGGGAAAGAGCTCTGGGGAGCTTGGACTTGTCTGACAATCAGTGGGCAGGAAGCTTGAACTCAGTTGAGCTTCCCCACCCTTGCCGTATGTCCCCCTACAGCATGCGGGCGGCTTCTGTTTACGCATGTCTTGCTCTCCAATTGCCACCGGCCAATTCGTGTACTTTCCCAATGTACATCGTACAGTAATTTTACGGCTTCTTGCTGGCTATAAATACGTACCGCCCGGCTCTGCTATTACGATTGTGTTTCCTACATCAATTCATTCACAAAGTACACCCCCATCTTCCATCTTCTCAAAGTCATCTCGTTTGTGCTAAAATGGTCCATCTATCCAAGGCTGATACCGGCAGTCCCCCGAGCAGTGGCAGCGCTTCTCCCGCTGATGACCTCACCAAAGCCCTCCACAAGGTCCGCCTTGAACTCGCAGACAATGAAGAAGACACCTACACCACGACCGTCTACGGTTCTCGGTCCGCCGGTCGCGATCTCCCCCGTTATGAAATCCCAGAGGAAGAAATGCCCCGGGACACGGCGTACCGTCTGATCAAGGATGACCTGTCGCTCGATGGCAACCCTATGCTCAACCTCGCCAGCTTCGTCACTACCTACATGGAAAACGAAGCCGAGAATCTTATGTCAGAAGCCTTTTCAAAGAACTTTATTGACTACGAAGAATACCCCATGACTGCTGATATCCACAACCGCTGCGTAAGCATGATCAGCAACATGTTCCACGGCGACAAGCATTCCGTTGGCACGTCGACTGTCGGCTCCAGCGAGGCTATAATGCTGGCTGTGCTAGCCATGAAGCGCCGCTGGAAGAACCAGCGCATTGCTGAGGGTAAGCCGTACGACAAGCCTAATCTCATCATGTCTTCGGCTGTGCAGGTGTGCTGGGAAAAGGCGACGCGCTACTTTGAGATTGAGGAGCGCTTTGTAAACTGCACGCGTGAACGCTTTGTTCTGGACCCTGAAGAGGCCGTTTCTCTGGTGGACGAGAATACCATTGGCATCTGTGCCATTATTGGAACGACCTATACCGGTATGCTTTCTTCTCCGCTCTTGTATAGCATAGCAAAAATGTCTAATACCAGCAGGTTCATACGAGGACGTCAAGGCCATCAATGACCTTTTGCTTGCCAAGAATCTCGAGACACCTATCCACATTGATGCGGCCAGCGGTGGCTTTGTGGCACCATTTGTGGTGCCCGAGCTCGAATGGGATTTCCGCCTGCCGCGTGTCGTTTCGATCAATGTCTCGGGACACAAGGTTTGTTCCTTTTCCATTCCTTGCCACTGCCCCCCCCCCCCCTTGTCAACCCTATCAGAATTTACAAGCTGCTATATGCATGTTTTGTGAAACGCTGCACCAGAAACCAAAAACAACATATCACTAACCCTGAAAAACTCAGTATGGTCTTGTCTACCCTGGCGTGGGCTGGGTTGTGTGGCGCTCTCAGGAGTACCTCCCGCAGGAACTCGTTTTCAACATCAACTACCTCGGTGCCGAACAGTCGTCCTTCACCCTCAACTTTTCCAAGGGTGCCTCGCATGTCATTGGACAGTACTATCAGCTGATTCGTCTGGGAAAGAAGGGATACCGTGCCGTCATGTCGAACCTGACTCGCACTGCCGATTATCTCGCTGCCTCTCTGCAAGCCCTGAACTTTGTGATTCTCTCGGACGGTAACGGCGCTGGTTTGCCGCTGGTGGCTTTCCGTTTCCCCGACCAGACGGCGGAGCAGAAGAAAAACAGCCCGCGTTTCTATGATGAATTTGCCCTTGCGCACCAGCTCCGCATCCGTGGCTGGATTGTCCCGGCCTACACAATGGCCCCCAAAACGGACAAGATGAAAATGCTGCGTGTTGTGGTGCGCGAGGATTTCACACGCCAGCGCTGTGATAAATTGATTGACGACATCAAGCTATGCATGGATCTCCTGAGCCAGATTGATAAGGACAGCATGAGCAAGATTGGAGATTTCATCACTCACCAGTCGGCTGCACACTCTCGCCGTGCTAAACACACCCACTCCAAGTACTCAGTAGGTTTATGCTTTTCCAAACGAGAAACGACAAGAGACGCTGACATGTTTATAGAAGGAGTCCCACTCGCTCCAGGGCAAAACCGGCAAAACGCATGGTATCTGCTAAAGCATACTGTCTGCCAAGATATTCAAGAGAAAGGGTGGAATGTAACGTATGACAAGCACAAACAATTCAAGAATAAATATACGACTATTTTGAATACAGTCCAGTAAAATCAGGCATAACTTTATAATGGGTATACAATATTTCAGACAAGTAGGCAAAAGTGAGCAAACGAACAAAATAAAATTGTGAAACGAAAGATAACGGTAGGTAAAAAGAAATGGCAGGTAAGAAAAGAACAATGAGAGCCCCAGAACCGAATAGCCAAGCAACGCCGATATGCAGGAAGAATAAAAAGTATATACCGAAATGAAACAATTTTTGATAGCAAGGAGCAACGCAATGGAGAGGAAGAAAATAAAAACAAGTGTGGTCGTACAAAGAGCAAAAATATAAAAGTAGGAGTGACCCGAAGAAGAGGAAACGAAACAAAGAGGAAGAGGAGCCGTACGTTGTGCAGGAAAAAGGAATCAAGAGTAAAGAAGAGGGAGAGCAGTCACGAGGGAGACATAATAGCAAAAGCATAAAGAAGCCCAGAGAAAACAAGAACATGGACGATGAAGAAGAACAGTCATTTGTTTTTCGCGGGGGGGTTTCATGGTCCATGGTCTTTGTTTTCCCCATTGGTAGAAAGTAATCGAGTCCGACATATACCCAGACTTTGAGAAAAGAAAAGAGAGAGAGATGGTAAGGCATCACAAAAGTTGGCCCGGAAGTCAAGCGCTGGGACCGCGTGGTGGTGAGTGCGTGGATGAAGCTGACTTTTTCTTTTGTCCTTGTTGCCTTTGAGAGGAGAGGCACAGACGTTGGCGAGAAGAAGGCAGAAAAAAAAAGGAGACAACGGTGGAAACGAAATCGGCCGGATGCACGGACAAACAGACCGAGATTGTGACGAGTTTACTTTGTGTGCCAAAATAAACAAGCCAGGAAAAAAAAAAGATAACCCCCACGCCGTCAACCGTGACCGTCGTTTTACCCTCGTAATAAAGCCCGAGGGAGCCACGGCGGCATATATTGGAAAAAAAAAAAGAAAGAGAGAAAAGGAAATTGTCATGAAATAAACGGCCCGGGGTCATGTAAGAAGGAAGGCCACGGGTGCGATGCGAAGAAAACAGCGCATCATGACAGTCAACAATTACAACCGGAGGTCTTGTTGGAGGCTGATACTGAGGTGGTTTGTCGTTTTCCTGACGCGCGGCGTAATACAGAAAATATTGAAAAAGAAGAAGATAAGGCCTCAATAGCCCAATGTCTTCACCATGTTGAGCCACACACCTGTGACGCAACAATGAACAGAAAAATCAAGCGTCAGCTCGTTTTTTTTTCATTCTTCTTCTTTTCTCCCCCTCTGTCCTGTCTAAACTCGGTGCTTTTGCTTGGCCTCTTCGTTTATTTCTTTTTGTATTTCTTTTCTCCTTTTTTATCTGGGGTGTCTCAGCCGTCAAAAAGCAGGAACAAGGTATAGTTAGCATGCCATGCATGCATGCATGCATGCACTGACGACAGATCAAGGTTTACCAGACAAAAAGCTCTCAAGTCAGAAAAACAAAGATATGGTGGTTTGAGTTGAAACAAACGCCGGGACCACCCGGAAATCGGCTACCCCCGGCAGGAACAAGGCCAGCCAAACCTAAACATGGTCTTGGGCAGAGCAGTTCGGCAAGTCTAGTAGAGCAAGGAAAACGATGTCGTCAGGTGGAATTTGCTGTCGTCTGTCTTGCGTTGGATGCTGTCCAGAGCCTATCGTTGGCAACCTCACAGAATCTCATGCAAGATATCAGAGGCTTGTACAAGTACCCAAGCACACCTTGACGCCAAGAGAGGAAGTTCGTGCTCCAATGACAGATGGTACCAAACCCAACAACACGCACAGCAGCTGCATAGAGAAACTGGATAAAACAAACTCGTAATCTTTGACGAATCCAAGATGGACGGTAGACGGTGACGAGGTGCTTTTTTAGGCAACAATTACCGCCAAGCACATCTCAGCTTCGCCGTTCCTAGAGCGATATCACTTTCATAAGAGCGAAATCCCGAATCTGCTAGCAAAGGAAACACCACCGGCTCGACAAAATAAGTGCCAGGGGTCACGTATATCATTGGTCATTCCATGGGCCCGAGCACTGCCTCGGAGGCTGTCATTGGGCCTCGATTTGGGTTGGGATGGGGCCTCGATTTTCTGGAAGCCCTCGTGTCCATTTTTTTCATGACCCGTTAGGTTAGTGGCGAAAGTACTGCAGGCCGCTGATACATTGACCGTTTCGCGAGCCAAAAACCACAAGAGGAAGAAGATTGGAGAGTCGTCGAGTGAGGCAATGTTACCAGTTTCGTTCAAGGTTCATCTGATAACCCATATTCGTAGCTGTTTCACTGCTGCACAAAGGAAAAGAATAGGCAAGTAATGTAAAAGATGGAAACGTCGAAAAATGAGTCGATAAAGTATTTCGAGATGGATTTGGGCTGCAGCAAGGCACCCAAGCGGCCAACCGATCGCGATCGGGTACTTGGACCAAGCTGGTAAAGTGAATAAAGGATTCTAATGGAACACTGCGTCAAACCCCAGGAAGGGCAACAGAAACGGCGAGACAAACAAAAAGAGGATCAGGGAGAAAACTTTTCGACACCCCGGAAAGGAGTGGGGAGAGTGAAATGCAGGTAGATGACAGGCTGTAGGTGCTGGTCTGACAGGCGCTGCACTGATCAAGTTGAGGTCCAGCTCGGCACAGGCTAGGCTGAAGGACAGACAAGAAAGACAGGACTGAAAAAAAAGCAACTGGCTCCTTTTAAGAAGCCCACTCTTAACTACTTTGTAGCTTTCTGCACTTTTCTGAACTCTCCTTTTCTTTCCCTTTTTCCCTTTCCTTTATTTGGCGACATTTTGGTGTTGCTGTGTGGGTGGTGGTGGTGGTGGTGGTGGTGGTGGTGGAGAAGCGAGACGAAGCGAGACGAGACGAGACGAGACGGACGAGGAAACGAAAAGAATCCGGAGACGACAAGGGAAGAAGCGATCGACACTCAAGCAACAGGCCCATCGCATTAAATAATGTTGGCAATGCTGATTCTATCCTTGGCTGCTGACGACGTTGTGCTCGCAACTGGTGCCGGTGCTTGGGGGTTCTTTGACTGTTGGCCTTGGCTCATCATGGATTGCTGCTGCGCATTCGGACTAGGTCGCAAACTATGCGCCTGCTCGCTGAGCACAGTCAGCGCGCTAGCCGGGCCCTGGCTCACTGCCGGCGCGGTTGGATGAGATGTTACACTCAACGGAACACTGTCGCGCTGCACAATTGGACCCATGATGGGTGGCGGCCCAGGTGGACTTGTCCACTGGCGTGAGAGCTGCAGCGGTGCCAGATCAGTCGTCGCAAGGTTGGCAATAGCATCCTCAAGACGTTCCCAACGGCGGTAGTCGCAGGCCTCGTCTTCCGACAGACCAGTTCGGGCTTCAATACTAAACGGCGCCGCTCGGTTGGACGACAGCGGCGCGGCTTGCGGTGGCGCAGAAGGGTCGTTGGGGTCGGGTGGAACAGAGCAAGCAGCACCAGACGGAGTGCCCCAAACCCAGCCAGCATCAATGCTAGCTGTAAATCGGCACTCACATACACCAACATCTCCTCGTCCATGGCAATAGCTTCGATACGGGGCGACCGACGCGCCAGCGGCGCCTGGCCATACGATGGCGCCGGAGAAAAGCTGTTGGCAGCTTGCGACAGCTCCGAGCGCTTGCCAATAAATGCCGACACAAAAAAGGCCAAGAACCGACTGCAGGGTGCAGTAATATCACGCCACCCATGGAACGACCTAAGAACACGCACACAGACCACCGCCTGATCGAAATATCCGCCAAGAACCAGAAACAGCGTACTCCGGAAAATGTGCAGAGTCAACAGACTTGTAGTCGACGCACCAATGGGCGTTGGCACACGAGATAACAGTCGCGCTGTATCCAAGGCATCGACAATACACTGCTCAACAGCTGCCCGACGAGCAGTGCGTGCACAGGCGGGGTTCAGATTGTGTCTATGCAAAGTCATCCGGGCTGTTAAAAGATACGCCAGCGGCGACAGAAAGTTGGGGGTGACAGCTTCGGAGCTCGAGGGGTCACATGCAGAGGGAAAGTTGCACAAGGCAGCAGCGAAATGCTGATCAAAGCTGGCAATACGGGCGGCTGAGATTTCAGTGTTGGTAGAGAGAGTGCGGACCATGGATGAGTACGATCGCATCACATGAACGACAGCAAGAAACGAATGCGACAAGGGCTGCGAGCCCTGCGGTACACGCGGGCCGTCGTCAGCAAGAAAGTGGTCGTCATATCCGACGGGCAGAGGAATATCGCAATCGGAATCATCAATCATCATGGCCGACCCATTTCGACTGACAAACTCCGATCAAGGACATATAGAGTCCACCAAACACGGCGACGCATCTCAATATCAACATAGCCGTAGCAGCTGCCAGTATCTGCATACAGACCAATCACCTGCGCAGCACGCACGGCAGCGCCGAGCCACATGAAAGCACCAGCCTTCATGTTGGTCTCGTTCATGCCAATTGTCATCAACGTTAGCGCTCGCACATGGTTCAACGTCCCCGAAGTATCCCATGGATCAATCAACTTGCGCGCCGTTTCTAGCAACTCTCCCTGCTGATACACGCGATGCGCGTAATGATGAGGTGGCGGATCGGGGCCAGCAAGGCTGCCTAGAGCCAAAACGCAAAAGAAAACTGCCAAAGAGTCTGGGGTCTCGCCGCGCGTGGTACCGCGATTGTACATGCGCTCAATGGTATCTCGGAATCTGGGCCAGTGGATAATAGGAAACATGGTGTGTACTGAGGTATAGTAATGATACATCAGATGCTCCGTTAGTTGGTGGGGAGGAAGCTCAGGATGACGTGGATCAAAAGCACCGATAATGGTGCACGACACATTGCCGGCGCTGGGAGGAAGTCGGAAAAGACCAGTGCTAGCCAAGCGGACCTGAGATCTGGCAACCTCTAGGCTGTGTTGGCCATGAGGGAATTGCTGGGGCGCATTCATCGCTGCCATAGTAGCGGGTCTGTGCTTCTTGATTGGGTCCGAGTTGGCGTCGGGAAGCCGCACTAACAGTCTATCGGAGTCGTCGCCCTCGCCATCAAGGCGATCGCTGCGGCCCTCGCGATCGGCAATCATTTTGCGAAGACTGCTGTTTTCACGTTTTATGCGATCCACCTGCTTCTCAAGGTCCTGAACCTGCTTGATCGAAGACATTCGACGATTCGTTTCTTTCGTAAACTGGCATTTGACATTGCGACTGGAGCATTCGGAACAGCTCGTCGTTTCAGTCGCATCGCATTTGACTTTTCTTTCGCGGCAAGCATCGCAGCTTGGGTCCTTTCGTCTCTGCCGATACGCTCTCTTGTGAGTGTTGCCGCTGGAGCTACCAACGGCATTTCCTACTACACTTCCACTTCCGCCGCCACCGCCGGCCGACGATCCCGGCGCTGGACTAGTGCCGGGCTCGTTGCCCATAGTTGGTCTTGGATCTGATGTGTATAATGAAAGGTTGCTTGGTGTAAGAGAAGAAACCCCTGCTGAGCTATTAAGAAAGAAACTCAGATATTGTGTTAGTTCCAGTTCTCTTGTCCATAATCACTAAATTTGTCTGCAACGCCGAGAGCTCAACGGCTCGCTTCACATCATCACACGTACCTGTAACCTTGTCCCTGGGAATCGCTTGGAGAAGTTGCCGAGGATGGACGGGTTGATCCCTCAAAGGGTTTTGGTAGAGACGAAAGAGTCGGCGTAGAGGAACCGGGAATAGAAGGGCCCGAAGAAGTGCTGTTAGGTTCTGGCGATTTTGAATATCGTTGATGGTGATACGATGGGGTTTCCATGTCCAGCCGAGATTTTTTGAGGTGGGAGTTGCGCCTCCTTGTATGCGCCAAGGTTACTGGGGTAGGTAGCTAGCAGTAGAAGGTGGTTGCAGAGGACCGAGTGGCCGTAGGCCAGACTTAGATACGACGCTGTCTAAGGAATTGAAAGCGTGGTCCAGGTCCTATTTTCCAGTACTGCTATTAGTCCTGAAAACACGTCGGGCGTATGTAGTGAAATCTTGCAAAGAAGTCGTTTCGTCTAAGCTGAAAATTTGCTTGCAAGATTGGACAAGAAAAGATTGTGCGTCGTCGAGCCGTAAATGTCGCGTAATGTGGCGATAGTTTCTATAAATTGCTTGGGTTAACTTTGTTCTCACAGGTGATATTTTGCTAAAAGAGTATGTGAGAAGAGAATAAAGGTGCACCTAGTAAGCAAGCATCCATCGATGCAACACTTCCACTAGCCTAGAGACAGATTTGTAGCCGAACAGTGAAAAGGGACAAGAGCACAACAACAGTGTGTCGCGGAAAATATGAACCAATCGACTCGTCCCATGCGACCACAGCACCACACAATGGAGCACTAGTCCAGGTCATGATTGTGCTCCATAGATACTTCCAGTAGGCGAGTAAACGAAAAAAAAAAAAGAGGAAAGATAAGAGAGTTTTGCAACAAGAGACAGATCGGAAATGTCCAGCCTATGCGGTAAAGCCATGGGAACTTCCGAGAAACCAAGCAAAAACGTAGATCCGCCTTCAGTCACTTGGCTCACTCTGGCGAGGAAGCATGCTTGATATTTCGGCCGGGTACCTTTCAGCATGTTTGACTGTGTATACAGTCTGTGTTCCCATCTAGCTACACTGAAGCCAAAACCTCGCGCCCGAGTACGGCCATTGTCCTGATCAACAAGTCTGATCTTGAGACTTGGCAATGACAGGCCTATGTCGCACGGGATTCCCTCCTGTCCATAATTTTTCACTGCCGGAAAAGGCCGTCCTCTCTTGTCATAAACATGCAGTTTATCTGCTCGGCGTACTGCTGTGCTGCCCCATCTCTACCTGGTGCTGAAGCTCTTGTCGTGTTTTGCTGCAGGAAACCAAGACTCAAACTTCACAGCATAAAACATACATACACCCACGATTTGAGACTTACAGTTAAGAAATGAAGACGAGGGTGCGTCAGTTGCATACGCCATCGATCAGGAAAGATGTTTCGGTTCGCTGCTGCTTCTACGCAAAGTTGTCGACAAGTTGGCGGCGGTGAGTCTCAAAACGTGCCGTCGAATATGGCGACAAGTGGGTTTGCTGGCTTGGCAAAAGACGTCAAAAGTCGTACAGTGATGTATTGGCAAGAGGCTGTGAAAGGTGCACTTCGATTTGCACTTGAGGGGGCCGGGGCGAAAGATGGGCGAAATAATTGATTACAAAGGTAGGGTCCAGCAAGCTTTATTATCTATGTCGTCACTTGCCAATAGTCGTCGTTGTAGAATGAGGCGGTCAAGGATGTCCGGGAAAAAAGGGCAGGCAAAAAGATTGGTGCATCAGAAAAAAAAAATAGGTTAGGCAGAATTCTGACTAGGCCATACTGGAAAGAAAATAAAGGAGCGGTGCTCAACTTTTTTTTTGGTCTTCCGTGATGAAGACTGTCGCAGGTGCAGGCTTGATAACTTGCTTCGTCCCAAGAAAAGAAAACACGTCAAGAAAGTTGAATAAAGGTACCTAACCAATACTAATGGTAGCAGGCAACTGGCTGGGCTGGGATGAATAAAACGGCGGAAAGATATATATATGTATGTATATATAAAATAAACATAAATAAATAAAAAAGAAGAAGAAGAAAAATCCAAAAAGGCAGCAGAGCAATTAAATGAAGAGGGAGT
>JACYXV010000448.1:0-14496 GCA_016859225.1 Thielaviopsis cerberus | reverse complement strand
GGAGACACGGCGGGAAGCTGGCGCGGAGCACGGTGATTTCGCAGGAGCAGCAGTTTCTGCTGTCGTCGCATTTGGACTGTATCATGGACGTGGCGCTGTTGGAGGTGCCATATACAATGTCGGTATCTGTAGATCGAACGGGGGTGATTTATGTGTTTTCTTAGAGAGGGGAGAGCCGATGTTATGCATAGATACAAGGTGGCTGACATCAGAGGCGATGCACGAATAAAGCCTACAGAAATTTAAAAAAATGGTTGAAAGATGCGAGGGTGTTTTCCATCTACGGCCGCACTTCAAGCCAAGCCAGTAATATAAAGAAGAACGAGATGACAGCAGCTAAAGTGCATCTATGACTGGCTGCTCGTTACTCTTTATGGGTCTGCATAAGAAGAGCTAAGGGTTGCTTGGATGAGACCTGCAGTAGCGAGTTGTGCGGTTATCATGTAGCCTGCGACTAGCCAATGAGCATGAAGTTGTTTGTATTGTGATTGGTGTCCCGGGTCAAGATGTCACGCTTAACCCTATTTGCCGCCATGGAGTTGGAAAATATAGTTTTCTCGAAAACAACGCATTACCAATTACATCCTTTCCGCTCACACCACCCGATAGAACTTGGTTAGTCTCATCCAATATAGCGGCGAGCCAGTTACTTTATTTCCCCAATGACGAATAACAATGTAGACAAACGTTGCACCTCTCTTTAGTTGGCTGCATCTGGCTCTAAAAAGATTTGCCAATATATGCAGGTTGATGTACCGGGCCACTGTATGCCAACAACAACTTGACAAGAAATTGAAGCTTTGGATATTAAGAAGGGATAAATAGCTATAGATAATGGTGATAATTTAAATGATCAAATTCGTAATAAAGCAACCAATGGATGATAAAAGTGCCTGAAGTCTAGTGTCGTTCACTCTATTCTCGCTCGAGTGTAAATCACGTCAGATATACACGCAAACATAGAGTACAGCCTGTTTGTTGGCTTTAGCTCGTCACACACTTGTGTGCGGCTATTCACATAAAACAACCCAAATCAATCAAGCAATCAGGCGTGTGGAACAAAAACGCATTGGCGTAGTTTGAGACATGGCACACATACAACCGTGCATACGCCTACAGCCGATAAGGCACATACACGCTGCCACCGCCACTGCTTTTCTTTGTTAGCAACTATAGCCCATACGAGTTGTAGGGCTAAAACAAAATGTTTCAGTCCAACTAGGCGGGAGAAAATACATACCACGATGTAGGGCCGCCCGGCCCGTATTTAGGTCCAGCCAAGCAAAAAGAAATTCTAGCTCAAGGGGATGCATCTTGGCTGGATATTGTGCCGATGTTCAAACCCGCGGCTGCAAGCGTTCTCGTAGCTGTAAAAGCTGAATAAAGGTTGTGGCTCGAGTTGGGCTTCACCAGGACACGTGACTCTCGTAGGGTCGTGGTAAATGTCGGAGTGTGGGGGAACTGTGGATCCGGCATCTGTTCGAGGAAAGTGCATTGATTCAGGTCGCACAGAGCGGGTCGACATCATCTAATCTTTGTCAGTCCTCTTGGCTCTCATGTTACCATCTGGCCTTGAACTCACTGAAAGACGCCGACTGGTCTGCGATGAGGGGAAGGGTGAGCGACGACACCAAGCTGTGTTTCAAAGCGAAGCGTGTGCAGGTTCTCTTGCAAGGCTTAGCTTTTGCTCTTGTGCAGCTTGGTCGAATTGCCTTTGCTCGTGTCGTCCTTGCGGCCTGCACTAGCTTCAGAGTAGTTGTAGTGTTTGATTTGAGTTGGAAGCTCTGGAGAAATAGGATTCCTCTTGACAGCCTTGCTTGGAGGTATTTTGACGGCGATATCGTTCATGATGTGATGTGATTGTAGGCCGAGATTGTGGTGATGGAAATGAGGGAGCGACTGTGTGCTGAGAAAGTGATGAGAAGGTAGAAGGTGTAGGAAAGTAGTGCTTCTTATACTTTATTTTGGTATTACGGCAGTGCTGTACCAATAGCGTATTTATAAGTTGTAAAATGTAAACATTTGCCTTGCAACATTGCCACTTATGAGACGATTCCAAATTCTAGTAGCAGTTTTCGCGTTGCAATATGTACTAAGCAGCAGGTCTGTTCAGCTCCATAGATAGATTTGGTCTGAAAGTTACACAGGAGAGTTTATGTGTGTTGTTGAGTGCAATTCAAATGTACATTTTCTAGCAGTGACTGCTTGTCAGGGCTGTGGCTTCGGCAACTAAATAATACAGGGCAGATTAGGAGCAAAAGCAGCGGTTTATTTAGTGTTAAAACAGTATATTATGAATACGAACTTTTTACAGTTTGGCATCTGCCATTATAGCACCCGTACCTAGAAATTCACTGTGTGAGCACTTCTAAATGCTACCGAGCTGTGAATTCAACACAGCTGCGCCCAGGCTTTCTGCTAAACTTTGTACATAGCCCCGTGAAAATCTTTACACATCATAGTAACATTTCGGGAAATAGAAGAGTTTAAACTTTTTTTGCGTCTGTGTACACTTTCCGGGAGTGAAGAAACTTTATGCAGTGGTATATAGTTAGCCATACATTTATTGATGCCGGTACTTTGTCCCGAATAGGTCTTCGTGGGTACGGTAAGCGATTTTTGGGAATGCAAGATATCAATCAAACATTGAGAAGTGATCTATTAATAAGGAGAGAAAAAGCAAAAAATACAAAAAAAAATCAAAAAGAAAAAAGAAACGGCCACCAACCATCAACAGAAAGTAGATTACACAAATTCTTGATCACGGCCTGCCGCCAAGAAAATGCCACTAGAGAGAAACATGAAACAAGCAGAATGGAAAAGAAACAAGGAAAAAAGACCCCAATAATCAAAAAAGTGCAGTACATCAAATGAGCGTGAAAGCAAGTAAGTTGTCGGTAAATGCCCAGTCTCTCGGCCTGTTTTCTTATGCCAAGTTTGTTTGGCCGTGGAAAGCGTAGTCTAGAGTCCCGGTGCCTGAGGCGGCACGATCTGCTTGGGCTTTCTGTCCTCGGGCTTTGTGTCTGTAGCCTTGACTGTAGGCTGGCCTGATTCCCGGTTGTTGTCGTTGGGAATGTACGGCAAAGTCCTAGAGATGAAAGTTAGCCGGTGGGCAAGTGAAAAGGTGATGAACGGGGATGGAGTGTAGAGGAGCCTTACGGCGTGCTCTCGTCTTCCCGGACCTTGACAACACTATTAAACATTTTGACTCGGCAGGAGACGGACGTGGATATTGTGGATGTTGAGAGCAGATATGTATTGAAAAGTGAAGTAGTTGAGATGTAAGGGGAAAGCGAGGAGAGAAGAAAGTGAAAGTGAAGTGGTTGAGATGTAAAGAAAAAGCGAGAAGAGAAGAAAGTGAAGGAGGCGAAGAGAGGCAAGTTATATACATGTATCCAGATACATCGTTTGTGTTGGCTAACGTTAACAACCCGTTAAAGTCTTATTGTGGTCTTTGGAACCAGACTTGCACCAAGCATCAGTTAACACATCATATGATGGTCCAGAAATGTAAATGCATATTACAGTACTATGTTCTAGTGCCGGTCTATAGCAGCGGAAGCTATGTTCATACCTGCCCATAACCCCAAAGAATTTGGTATATTCAAAAAACTTGCAAGCCCACCACAAAATACATTATATTACCAGCGAAAATGCCAATAACAGCGAGAGCGTATGCAAAGAGTTTATTGTGCTGCTCGGCACTTCCGGCATCACGGCAGTAGTCCTATCCTAGCGTCAGCGGTTGGAAGAACAGACGCCCAAACAGGAGAGTCCAGGAGAGTGCCGTGATGGCCAAGTACAAACTACAAATAGACTAGTTCCAGCATTCAACGCCGATGCCGGTAACCTGCGGCTATGTCAGACCACGCCATTTGCCGTTAGATTGAACACATCAAGCCCCCCTCCGTTGCGCAAGTGCACTATGACGTCACTATATTCAATTTCCTGTTTCGTCTTATCCATCACAAGACACCATTATCAATAAACTCACCTCTCTATAGCGCCTTCACTAAAACAGCCTATTTCAGTGCAACCAGCTTCCCTCCTGTGTGTATTCGTCAACCAACTTGAGCCACTTATAAATCTCACATCACAACTATGAGCAAGTTCCCTGCCTAAAAGCTTTCTGATATTGGAATAGAATGCTTAAACTTTGGCCTTATGGTTTCCCAAAGCGCAGTATATGCTTGTATAAACTTGTGAAAAGGCCGCTGTACATCAAGCATATACTGGGTGGTATGCACAAATGCAATGGGTAATACGCAGCACTTGGCTTGTAGAAAAGATCTACGCCTAGCCAATGCTGGCACGCATGATTCAGTGATACCAGCTTTCTAAACTGTACTAACTCACACATATATAAAACCCATGTTCCCTGCACCCATATGCAGGGCTAAACTGACAACATACAGTGTCTTATTATCCTACCTACTTCATGGACCGTAGTGCGTTAATGTTTGCACACGGTTTTGACAGTAATAAACCTGATGTGGCACAATGAACTTGTTAGGTGCATGACGATGCATAAAATTGTACAACTAACACCGTTTAGGGAAACTAACACACAGGAATGCCGACACCCAGTGGCAGCTTCTATATAGCCAGCCCTATTAACGGCATGCTACCGCGGTTGACTGCATGCAGACAATCTGTACGTCAAAGGCCAACATTGGCGTCACTTTATCCAAAGCTAATTCTCGAAATATGGCATCCCAAGTCCGTCTTGACTACAGGGAATAGTCTACCAGTTTAGAGCCGCACAGCTCAAAGTGCCAAAAGGCCGCAGACTAGTCCTGTCAGTTCCACCCGCCTTCTCAAAGGCTTGCATAGCACTTGCATGTGAGGACGTGCAGGGGCTGCACATGCTGCATCAAGCACACAGCCACCAACTTGGCCACATCAAGCCTAGTACTGTTTTTGCAGTGACTGAGTTTTGACAGCGGCAGCGGCTACTTCCGCAATCAATATCCATTAGTGCCTGCTACGGCTGCATATTGGAAAAGCTACTCGTAGCCTAGGCAGTTAGCAAAGCTGTCAGCGGGGGTTGGCTGCCCTTGATCGACTAGGGTCTTTGAGGGATCCGGAGGTGGTCTGTGATGCGCTGCGCTTGTTGTTATACGTTAGCACTATATACACTGTTCATACTATGCACAAACAAAACCTTGACCATCTCAAAGTGTAGGCTTATAAGCCACACCTCTTTATATTTGGACTTGCATCCTTACCCATCTAAATACACGCCTTTCCAGCCATCGCTCTTCTGTCATTTGCCACAGCATATATTAGGACCTTCTAAATCGCAATGCTGCTCATCACTCAATCCCCGCTCACCAGGTTAAACCGCTCTTTCATTGGATCATATTCAATATATTTGCCATGTGTCAAAAATGACAAGCTATGCACCAGAGATATGATGCGCAGTGACCGTGTGTTTTGCATGTGCTCCCTCTCCATTAACCGCTCAGACTCCTCTAGGTTGTTTCTGTACCAGTCGTCTGGGAAATAATGCTGGGCAAACTGAAACCCGCGAACGTTGTAGTCATCTGGCAAGGGTTCGGGCTGGCGGGTCAGGCGCGGGAACGGCGATCGGATCGTCTGCTTGGATTCAGGTGCACGCATCATCTGCGAGTTCACATTGTTGACCAGATTTACCCATGGAATCGTCTTTGCGAGAGCCTCAAACTTGTTGTCCCAGGCAAGCCGTGTCAGAAACAGCAATGTAACGTGCAGAAACGAATAGGTGCATGTCTCGGGCGTTTTGTTTAGAAAGACGCGCAGGGTGTCGGCAAAAACGGTACGCGCCTGCTTGTACATGGGCGACGTCGGCTCAGAGGTTGCCGCACTGGAGTCTATAGCCACACTCTTACTCCTTGGGCTTTCTGCTGCAGCGGAAGTAGCAGACACCGGCTCACTGTCACGGAAAAAGTAGCCGCTGTTCTTGTACTCGTATAGTGCACAGATGTTTGCCAGCGCAATGTACATGCCATTCTCAATCCACTTCTGGGGCTTGCGCGCAAGGTCTTCAACAATGAACTCGAGGAACTTTCCATGCATGGTGCGCGACTTGGCTAGACTAGCAGATGCTTCGCTCGGAGACTCGTGGGCAGCACCAAACATGAGTCCGTGCAGGGCGACAAAGGCGCAGTCGGCGGTGTCGTAGGAGGTACGCTTCGTGAGGTCAAGTTTCATGATGGGGCCAAAGAGGGTTTTGATGCTTTCGTGGGTGGGCTTAAAAAGCTCGGGCGTGCACAGTGACTTTGTGTAAAAGAAGAGCTGCGAGAGCGGGTTGGGCCGCGAGAGAATGGCCATATGGTGATACAAACGGCCAGTGGTGGGAGTAAAGTCAATAGTAGCGCGATACCAAGACTTTGACATGTTGCTCCACGCTTCGCGGATTGTGCTGTCATCTTCCTCGACAGCCATACGATAGCGGCTCAAGTCACCGAGACATTCAGTCCACGTTTTATCAAAGGCGTTAACAGTCTCGTGCAGTAAGCCGACGATTCCGTACACGGTATACAGGAAACCCAGCAAATACTCGCGGCTGGTGGGCAAGTTCTCCCGCATCAACTCCAGGAACATATGAATTGCATATTTCCACATACGGGCAGGCATGTTGTACTTATCTGGCAGACGGTGAACAGCGGCTACGGCGGAAGGGTGGCTGGAGACGAGGTAGAAGTCGTAGTGTTCTTGGAGGAGAGCCTTGTGAAGACCGTAGAGAGACTGCCATTGTTCGTCGCTGAGATTGTGCTTGATTCCCGTGGCATCAATTTGTTTGTGGACTTCTATAGTCTTGTTTTCAATTGACACAAGACCAGCATATATTCCCTTGATCTCTTCAACCAACTTCTCAGGTGAGGGTTTTTCGATGAAAATCTCCTTGACCTGTGATGTAACAACCGGCATCTCCTCATCTTGTGAATCAGCGCAAAATTTTGGGTCAACTTCATCGTCGTCGGGTGAACTTTGGCGTTCAACGAGGCCAGGTGGCAGAGTTGTCTGAAAACCAAACCCAGCTTGCTCTGACATATGGGGAGCGGTCGGCGATTTGTCATAATGGCCGATTTTGAGTATTGCGCCGGGCCGAGGCTTTGAAAGATGTGTACTGCGGGAGTTGGGTGGTTTGGGTTTTGGAACATGCTGGAACTTATGTCGATGGGCACTGAATTCGGAGCGTGGGGACATAGTATCTTGAACAGCTGGTATTCTTTGTACATATCATTAAGAGGCCTGTAGACTGTGTCAGCATATAACGCAACAATGGTTGATGGCAGAACTTACCAGTGAGTATTTTGGTTGCTTAATCCATTTAACGAGAGTGTGTACGGTTGAGGGAAGGCCGGGAAAAAGTCAAAGTAACAATCAAAACATGCATCTAAAACGCCTGCTCCTTTATCAGTGTGGTGAGCTGGGTAGATTAATATATACTTGCGGCACTTTTTCTTGCTGTTGGTTTTGTTGGTTTGCGTACAGACCCTGAGCCCGGGAGCTAATAGAGCTTGCTCCGCGTGTTGTTGGTACAAGTCATATGTAATGCCACAGGGACTCCAGCCCTTCGCGGCTGGTATCATATGTCCCCAAGAGTGATCGGTAGACAGTAAATAGTTCAATCAATCAATAAATTAATGCGAACTGAGCCGCCGCAGATACAACTGTGGTTTAGGCGTTTAGGTGTGTGACAAGGCAAAACGGAAATAAGCTAAAACGCGGTTGGGTAAAAAGTTAAACCCCTATCATTTGGGGAATATTAGGGCTTAGATTTTAAGGCTATGTGAAAATTCTCTACAGAGATGGGAGATCACTGGGGCCTATAGATTGTGTGTATATGAGTTAATCAAGTTTCATAGTGGGGCTTCTATAGTTTTTATACTTTTTCTCAAAGTGATGGAAATCTAGAATTGGTAGACGTTAAAAAAATACAATCAATCAATCAATTAATCGATGGAAATCCAGTGAAGTTGAATAATACAATAACAATTGTGGAAATCTAGTTGATGTTGTTGGTTGATTAATATATTCAGTCTACCGATCCCGCAAGGGGATATATTGGCACCAGCCGCGAGGGCTGGACAAACAGGGACTGAAGCCTCTGTGGAGCACTACAGGTGACTATACAAATACAGAGTGTTCAAGCTGGGAGCTATTAAAACTACCCTGTATCCTGGCATAGTCACATATAGCGCCTTATAAAACTACAGAGGGTTTCGGTCTCTGTTTAGGTTTAGTCTTCACAGCTGGTGCCGTATATCCTCTCGCAGGATCTGTAGATATAGAGTAGCTTAAACTATATTTTGATATTTTCGACTCCAAGTATATCTACTGCTGGTATGGTGCTGTACGGTGTTCTATGGGGAATTCAATAAGTGGGTCTACAATAAAAGAAGTTGTGCGGAGAGACACGAACTAAAGGGCTAGAGTGAGGGGAAAGAAGAGTTATAAATACAATAACTGTGGTCCACGACCCAAAGAGGAACCCTAAGGTGGATACCGTATGTTTACTTTTGAGCTGAACCCAGAAAGGGCCACCAGGAGGGTTATTTCGGCACAGTTGGAAAGCTGGTCTTGTAGATAGTTCTTTTACTTCCTCCTTCATGTAGTTCATATGTAACGGGGCGCTGGGATGCCGACTTGATAGGTAAAGGCTAGTATTGAAGAATTAACTATATGACAGACATGCTGAATGCAGCAATTGTTTTAATGTTATTACAGGGGTTACACTGTACCTATTGCGGGTAAAGCGATATATTGCCAATCCCTCCATATTGGGCATGTACATAGCAATATCGCACGTGCTACAGCCTAAACGTTTGATGGCGTCAGGCAAAAAAATGAAAAAAAAGGCAAAAAAGGCAAAAAAAAGGCAAAAGGCAACTTATGCATAATAAGAATGGAAAAAGAGGCTTAAAAAAAATTTATTCATTACTCTCATGGAACCAATTGGTTAAGGAGAGGCAAAGGCTTAAAATGAATGGTATTTATAGACATAGCCCTGGAAACATACAAGCCCTAATATAGTAATATACGCGAGATAATAGTGTTTGGATTTTCACAGATTATATACAAGCGTGGCTAACTCTCGTAGCTATATTCCCTACACATGATTCAAATGCAAGCCTTTTATTGCGAACCCAAGATGAGGGTTAGTACTGACTAGGCTTGTCATCTGAAAACCCGGTTGCCTGCGGGGTTCTTGTATATCGATTGCCTGTTTTTGTCGAGTTCTACCGATTGGGTAACAGTCATAGGTTGGGGGCCTTAGCCCCTAGTTTGAATGTTACGCTGAGTTGTTAGTTGATGGATATAACGGAGAAAAAAAGACAGAAAATTGGCGAGCGGAAGGGTTAGTATCCGGAGAGGAATGACTGCAACAAGGAGAAGTGTAGGTCCAAGTATACATGTGAAGTAACGGTGATTTGTTTTTACTGAAAAGGGTTATTTTTAAAGAGAAGGGGGGTGCATTAAAAGATTGTACCCAGAGAAACTGCGCTTCCATTTCTTCTTTATAGTGAGAGGTAACCCTATTTACAGTGGGTGACGAAAATTTTCAGCGGATCTCCACTCAATCTTGGAATTTCAATCTTCTTTTTCTGTTTCTCTTCTGTCACCGTCGCACCTTTAATCCATTATTAAATGTTACAATAAAAATCATTTTGATCCTCTCAATCTGCTCTATTCAATGGTATAGCTTTTCCGTCTTCATATAAATTTTGTATTATGATATTTTTGTTTTGTGTCAATCAATACGGCCCTAAAATATATCCACAAATTCTTTTTTGGTTAGGGTTCCAGCCGAAAATATCTGTCACTCACTGGTACGTGTTTTTCATCGAAAGCAGGCTGACCTTTGAATAAAATTGTATAAAGACTTTTTGTATGCCTTTAAAAATGCATCACAAGTTTTCGTATGGCTGGTACTAATCAGCTAAGCTCCCACACCCTTTGGTAAAGAATATGTTGGCCAGTCCAGTTCTCACGTCCCATGACTAGTGTATGCGCTTATATCGTGATTGATGCTGTAAATCGGAACATATATTTCATGTTATAGAACATCAACGTATCCTGAGAAAATGAACGATAACGCACAATGCCTTTGTTAAACAACTGTACCGTTGTGTTTTGACAGTTTGACCGGTCTTGGATTTACACGTTACTTTGTTTCCACCTTTTTGACTTTATGTTTGCAAACGTAAAATCTTGGTCTTAACGTGAAGATTAGGCAATTCACATCGACAAGCGGCCTAACCTGTTTGAACCATAGTGTGGTACAGCGTTACAAGTGGCACCAAGGCTTACAACACATGTGATGCCAATATGTGTTATCGGCACTTTCATAATTACATTTGCTAGAATGCAAAGTTGACGTAGGCCAGCAGATTGTCGCGCCAGGCAGTTGTTGGGCATGACGTGGTAAACTTCTGGCATCATTGATTAATTGTATATTTACAATTCCTTTCGCCGTTGGCTCTCCTAATATTCTGGTCTGCATCACGGGCCCACTTTACGGTGCACCCTTTATCCGTCGTGGCTCCCTCTTTCAAGCAGGTCGGATCACCAATCAACCTTTCCTTTGTTTTCTGGACTCAAACCCAGCCTTGTCTTCTTCAACCACTAAAAAGCTTCCAAAAAGGCGGTTTGCCCCAAGCCCTCTTTCTTTGATTGCCTGATTTCATATGTGATTCAAGTCGTTTTGCCTCAAGCTGCTGGCAATCCTTGTCCTGTGGTCAAGATAGCATGGTTTGGGGTCTTGAGACAAGGCATACTGAGGCAAAAAGCTCCCTCCCAAGCCTCGCCAGTTACGGATCTACGTGCCAGTTACTTGCCTTGAAGTCCGAAAGTGACTTGCTTCAAGGCCGAAAGTGACTTGCCTCAAGTCCAAAAGTGACTGCCTTGAAGCCCAAAAGTGACTTGCTCAAAGTCCGAAAGTGACTTGCTTAAAGTCCGAATATCAATTGCCTTGACGTTCAAATGTGAGTTGCCTTGACACCCAAAGACATCATTACACCACAAATGCATCTATGCATTGCCTAGAACAAGCAACCAGAAACAGACACATGCATACTACACCTTATGTCGGGATTTACACTACAGCCTCATGCCTGGCCGCCTAGAAACCAAACTTTTCCCGGCTCTTCCAGAACTGTTCTGTTTCTCTCCGACACATCAGACAAATGATTCATTTCATGGTTTGGTTTTAGCAATAGGAAACTTTGTGCATTTCCCGTCGGAACTAACGACCGGCCGTGGATGGTTCTCCTCCAGCTCAACTTGGTGATACTCAACGGCAGGATGAAAAACAATCACTGACAAGTAGTGGCCAGGGCTTCACGGCACCTCTAGGCATTGATTAGCACCCAGAACCTGGCCAGCACGTCTCGGAAATGTCTTTCTACGCTGCCGTCTAGGAGCTATTTAGGGAACACAAAATGAATGCTTGCGGCAAAACAACCCACCAGCATGAAACCCCCCCTGGTCCCATCCGTGCGATAGAGTCCCACCTTGCGCAACTCGATAGCCGAAAATAGAGGCACTATCAGGAACTTCTCTGCTGGTATATATATCCAGTGTGCCCTCCCTCACTAATCGTGTAATGCCAGGCAGACGGGCACTTTCGTGATCTTCCCGATGCATAACATTCTGAATGCGAACAGCAAGAACAACAGCCTGACCCTGGGTGCCGGCGCACCGTAAATAGAACCAAGACAAACAATTTGCTTTGATCTGCCGTAAGACACAGGGCTGTTGGAGTTTGGCAGATATTAAACAAAAGAACCCAGAGGGATGGAGATATATTCATATGTCTGCGCAGCGCCGCAAGACTGACGTAGCCGGGTTTCGAATTCATTTCTCTCTTCCTCTCTCTTCCCACCCGCCTCTCTCTTCAATTGTCCGAGTTGTCTTCAGATGACGCCGTGTTCATCCCATCTCTCCACATCTCCCGAGATCTCTTTGACAACGTAGTATTTTGCTTGCCAAGCCCGCCCGTCTCTGCATCTTGCTTGCCAAGCCCGCCCGTCTTTGCATCTGAATTCCTGCGCGTCGCCGCCCGTCCCACTATAGCCTCTACGTCTCTGGCCACGGACCTCCTACACTTGCCATGGCGCCAAGTCCCGAGGACGCCGAGGGCGTTTTCTTGGAGTACTTTGAGCCTGACAGTGAGTCCACCTTTGCAGGCACAATACAACATGCCCGCCGCTAACATTAAACAGTCAACGAAATCCTCACCCTCGCCTCCTTCTTCTTCCTACTCTCCATCTCATCATGGATGTCGGCCAAGATCTTCAACGCCGGGCCCATTGGCCAGATGCTCGTTGGCATGCTGTACGGAGTACCCGTGTGGAATCTACTCACACTGGAGTGGCAGCAGACGTTTGTCACACTAGGCTACATTGGCCTCATCTTGATTGTGTTTGAGGGCGGCCTGACTATCAATCTGGACGCCATGCAGAAGCACGCCATCATGATTATGATCTCGGGCACTATTAGTTTGATGGTGCCCATGGTTGTATCGCTGGCCTACCTACACTACGGCCTCAACTATGGTTCGTTCTTGACTTGATCTCCTTTTCTCACCAAGCCCTGTTTCTAACCCGTCTAGAACTCGTCGAGAGCTTCATCCTCGGTGCCGCCCTCAGCTCCACCTCGCTCGGCACCACCTTTGTCGTCATCCACACCGTCACCACCGACTTTGACTTTTCGCGCACGCGCCTGGGCACCGTTCTCATTGGCGCCGTGGTTCTCAACGACGTTGTCGGGCTCATCATGTCGGCCGCCATCGACGGGCTCGGCGAAGCCGCCAAAGCCTCTTCAAACTCGGCGCCCGTGTACTGGATCATCCTCAGCCCCATTGCCGCGTCCATTGTCATTGGAACCATTACGCCCGTCCTGACAACCTTTCTCTTCAGCCCCGTCTTCCGCTGGTACATTGAGCCGACGTTTGCGCGCTTCAAGCACGTCAGTAACGTGCTGCTCATGGCCGGCGCGCTCGCGGGCTTCCTTGCGCTCGCCGAATTTGCCGGGACGAGCATGCTGCTTGGCGCGTTCCTCGCCGGAACGGTCGTGGCGCGTTTGCCGTGTACGCATCCCGATGCGCCGTTTATGGTACTCTCACGGGAGCACGGCGAGACGGAGCCAGGCAAGACGCCGCACTTTTTGCACACGTTTGAGTATTACTTCCTGGGTGGCCAAAAGTACATTTTGGAGCCCATGTTCTTTGCGTCGGTGGGCTTTGGCATCCCGTTCAAGGACCTCTGGGGCCGCCAGGTGCTGTGGAAGGGCGCGCTGTATGCCCTGCTCATGCTCTTGTCCAAGGTGTTTCTGGGCCTGTTGATTCCCATATATGACTTCCACATGCGCCGCCGTAATGCCGGCTCCGCGCGCTTCATCCAGCAGCTGCACAAGCCTGCTCTGATTTTTGGTTTTGGCATGGTGGCCCGCGGCGAAATCGGCCTACTCACCATCCAAATCGGCCACAACCACACGTCCTATCTAACCATGGAGGCTTTTGTGGTTGGCATCTGGGCCATTATCCTCAACACCATGGTCGGCCCCATCTTTGTCGGCATTGCCATGCGTGCCGTCAAGTGCACCATTGCCGAAGACCCGCTATGGGGCTGCCGCGGGCCGAATCGCTGCTTCCCAAGATGCACGAGTCAGACACCGCGAGCATCATGTCGACGCGCGGCCGCTGGGCGAATCGCATGCACTCGCGCGCCGTCGATCGATCCCTAACGCGCAGTAGCTCGCGGTCAAGCACAAGAAAGCACTCGCTGGCGCGTACCAACTCGGACGCCAGCCAGCGGTTGTCCTGCGAAAAGACGCGGGGGCGCTCAGACTCTGAGCGCAGTATGGCGTCGGTCACAGTCGTCGCGGAGCACGCGTTGCCGCCGCTACCACTGAGTGTACCGCCGCATGGGGTGCTCACGCTGGACAGTTTTCCCGAGATACCACGGACGCGGCAGAGGGACGGAGATGGAGAGACGAGGGCACCGTTGAGTAGAGCGGGCTCACACTTGAAGCACGTGCAGGTTGCAGACGGACAAGACGCAAGTCGCAAATTCTTTTAGACGTATACCATTATATTATTAGATTATTTGTAGTTTTAATTCATCTTTGCTTGACCCAACAAATCTTGGATATGACCAATCATGTCTGATGTCATCACAATAGATCCGTCCCTCCTGCGTCAATTCTCGTGCCCAGCCTCCTGCAACGTCATTAGTGACGGCTGGAACCGGGGCCGGCGTGGCGTGCGCAGCTTCCATGCCTCCTTCAACTCCCGTTCAACCTCATCCTCTGTCGGTAGCGCATTCTTGTACACAAACTTGCGCTGGCGGAACGGACTCAGTGCCGAAATCTCGACCGCCTTTTGCTCCGATTTCCGGCCCGCGATTGCGCGCGCGTCGTTCCTCGATGCGCTCCTTGCGCTTGGTCAACAGGATGGTCTCTGGCGCCGAGCACGCGCAAGTGAGGAGATGATAAAGTTTGCTAGAT
>JACYXV010000447.1:0-14502 GCA_016859225.1 Thielaviopsis cerberus | reverse complement strand
CGCCTACGAATGGATCCGCGACTGCCGCGCAACCGCCGGACGGACTGACCATTTCCAGTGCAGGCCTAGAGCGGCCGCTGGCCGACTTGCCCGAGTGGACGTGGGCCGACTCGCAGGTGCACCCCATGGTGTGGGCGCACCCCAGCGGTGCAGACCGTCCGCTACTGCAGATTGTTGGGTGCTGCGTGTATGCGCTGCGCACGACGGACCCCAAGACGGGCGTGGTGACGGAAATCACTGATATCAAGGAGGTTAGAGAAAAGATCCGGTCGCTGATGAAGAAGACGGTGCGGCCCGAGTACATTTATGCGCATGCGTGGGAGGAGGGCGATTTGGTTGTGTTTCATAACAAGGGCGTGTGGCACTCGATTACAGGCAATCTAGAAAACGAAAAGAGATTGCTGTGGCAGTGTACCATGGAGAGCGCAGCAGCCCCGGAGGCGGCGCGGTCATGAGTAGAGTGGGCGGGCGACGGGCGGGATGTACATGTACATGTACAAGTATATACTGATGCTACGGATGGAATTGCATTACATATTCAGCAAAGACTACTCGAGCGTGTGAGCATTTCAACATGAGAACCACCATGGGCAAAGACATGGCCTGTCAAGTGGGTAGTTGGGAATGGAGCAGGGCGCGTGGTGTAATGGAGTAGGTTGCTTTGGTATAAGTAGGTAAGGAAGCAGATTGCTTTGGTGTAAGGAAGCAGATTGCCTCGGCATAATGGAGCAGATTGCCCTTGTAATAGGTTACCCTGACGTAACGGATCTAATGCCCGTGCATATGCTGGTGATACAAGTGGTGTTTGTTAGTCAGTCCAACAACTTTGTTGTTGAACCAAACCTTTGGCGTCAACAACCACATGTACATTTACATATAAAACTCAACTCTGATTGGTATCTAGCACCGCCCTCTAAAGTTAATGGTAAGAGGCAATGCACAGTACGTACAGCAGTTCCTTGTGATTGCTCTTTTCTCCTCAAAGCGCATACCTCGCTTACGGCTTCTAGGGTCAAGTCGTTGCTACAACTCTAGTACAGATGACGTGTCCAGGTACCGGCTCATCAACTATTGTTTTGCATCTTGACTCTGGGCACCATAAAGTTGAGACCTCAAGGCATTGAATCCCTTTTGAAAGGAAAAAGTCCTTCTTTCAACTACGCCACAGAGCACAAGTTGGAAATCCCAATATCTGATAAGACACAAGTCGTGCTGGCTCAATGCCAAAGCTCATGAAAGAGGACTGCTAAAGATGACTCCTCTTCAGGAGTATTGTCTTGTGTCACTAAAGTCAAGCCACGCCATACCCTCATCTTCAACCCACACAGCTCAGACACAAGATCAAGTCATAAACAGTCATTAAAATAGCTACCTAAATAGCCAGCCCATCTAAGGCTCCTGCTCTGTAATATCATTCAACCGCGGCTGCAAACGTGCCAAGTCCGACCGGCCCTGCTCATCCGTGTACGCCTGCAGACAGAAGCGGCGCATCAGACGGCGCGGCGCTCTACGGCCCGTAAACAACTCAAACTGCGCAAAGCCCTGCTCGGGCAACAAGTCGAGTCCATCCATAGTCACCCAGCCCTTGTGTTCAAGCGCGCGCACCTGGTTGAGAATGGGCGTGTCAAGAACCTTGTAGCCCAGGTCGACGAGCACGCCGCCCGTCGGGCTTTCAAGCCACGAGTCGGGAGCAATAAAGTGCGGCGCCGGCGTGTCGCCAATGCTGTGGATGGGTATGCACACCACCACCATGGTGGGCTTGCGAAAGTCGGCGGGCCACGGGTCCGACAGCTTCTCAATGATGTGGAAGCGAGTCTGGGCATCAACGGCGCCGGCACCGGCAACGTCAGAGTCAGCCACGGAGCTTAGTAGCGGCAGGTCGCCGCGCTGCAGCAGCTGAGAAAAGTGCGCAACGAGCTTTGCGGCGTTGGCGTGGGTGCGGTTGTGGATCACAACGTTCTGCACGCCTAGTTGCAGCATGGCGTACACGGCGCGCGCGCCATGCCGCCAGCACCAATTACGAGGCCACAACTGGTGGGGCGGACGGCATTAGCGGGCGACAGGCCGCGGCGCAGACAGGCGCGGATGCCGACCAGTCGGTATTGTCACCGTAGAGAGCGCGCACGGGACCGCGCGGTTGCGGCAGTTGAAAAGCGTCTCGTCTTCGGGAATGGATCCGTCAGGGTTCAGCCGCCGCACGGGAATGAGCGTGTTAACGGCCCCAATGGCGCGGGCGTGACGACTGAGAGAATGCGTAAGGGCAATGATTTCGACCTTGAACGGCAGGCCAACCGAGGCGCCGGCAAAGTACGGGTCGTCAATGAGTTCCTTGAGGCCACGCAGGTTGTAGGTGGAGTGTGGACGGTAGTGGTGCGGAATGCCAAGGGCGGCCAGCGGCACCGTTGTGTATGGCGGGCGAGAGCGAGTAGTCAACGTCAGAGCCAAACACATACAGCTTCATGGGGTCAAACAGAAACGACGCATAGAGGGCCTGTGTAGCCTGCTGAGCTGTGATTCGGGGGCCGGGCGGATGTGGCGTATCGGGCATGAAGCCTATGGTTGGCTGGGTGGCAACACTGGTGAGCACGTGGTTCATCACGGCAGAATGGCGGCCCCGGTTGCCCGAGTTGAAGGCAATCAGCGGTACCTTGGGCCCGTCTAGCGACTCGACCTTGGATTTGAGCTGGTTGATGTCAAAGTTGTCTTTTATGGTGGCTACGGGCTTGATGAAGCGTACTAGATTGCAGCCCTGGAGCCGCGCTCGGTGATAGTGGGCCATCCACATTGGATCTAGCCACGTGGTGGCCTGAGACGGTGGTGCTGATGGCGGACTGGTAAAGTGGCCAATGAGCTTGGAGTTGTGGCGCTGCGAAGTAATGTGGTCAATCTCGTAGGCTGACAGCCGCAGATCAATGGTGACGTATTCGCAAGCCAGGCGCAGGCCGTGTTGAATGTACTCCATGTAAAGAGCGTGGAAGGCGGCCGAGTCGTTGGCATTGGCAGGACACGGCAAAAGAATGTGATAGATTATTGGAATGACTGTATCTCGACGAATGG
The DNA here is from genome assembly GCA_016859225.1 of Thielaviopsis cerberus. NCBI lineage: Eukaryota > Fungi > Ascomycota > Sordariomycetes > Microascales > Ceratocystidaceae > Thielaviopsis > Thielaviopsis cerberus. The sequence continues at coordinate 11,445 of JACYXV010000447.1, read as the reverse complement.
TGCCAAACACCTTGGTAATCTTTGAGCCCCTCTCGGCATCGAGACTTGCACCAGGCGGAGGTGGACGGGCACGCGAGGCGCCGTACAATATGTCAATGTCGTCAATGACAATCTCTATGGCATCAGCTCCAGTCTCAAGCTGCTCAATATCAATGCCGCGATCGTCTTGTAGCAGAGACGAGAGCCGGACCGACGTAGCATATGTAAAGCGGCGATCCTCGGTCGGAATCGAAGCCAGCGGAAAGGCCGACTCGATAAACGGTATTGAGCCGTTGGGCATGACCAACGACAGGAACTTGAGGAAATGGCGCTCGGCGCGTTTCAGAGCCAAATATGGCGCCGGCCTCCGCTCACCCGAAGCATCGTCGGGGTCTTGTAGCTGGGCCAGATTCTGCGACCCTACATCCCGCACGCGCTCGGAAATGTTGAAGAACTCAAGGTTGCTGCATGTGCGGAAGATGGCGGTGCTGGCATTGATGATGCTCTGCGTCTTTTCCACTGTTTCAATCTTGAGATGTTCCTGGATAGCGCGTGAATCGCGCAATATTTGGATCACGGGATTTGCGCGCGAGAAGTCGCGCAGCAGACTGAGGATCGCGCGATCGACCCAGGAGCACACAATGATGCAGCGCTGGGCGTTTTCGCGCAGAATGTCGCGCAGAATGGCTGCCTGGACGCGGTGGCATTCAGCCGTGCCGTGAGACTTCATGTAGGCGGCACTAGACAGCCGCAGGGCCTGCTGAAAAGTCTTTTCGCAATCAATGACGCGGCGCTTCATGGCAGTTGACGCAATAATGGCCAGCGTGGACTTGCCCGAGCCACGGATGCCGACCAGCACGATCGATGCATTGGCCAAGAAGGCGGGCTCGCGACGATCTGGGTCCATGCTGTAGCTGTGACTATGGCTATGGTTATGACTGTGCGATGTGGGCGTGACGTCTCGAGACTGGGCATAGAGCCCAGATGGGGTGGATTGGCCGCTGATTCTGACGTTGGTGACTTGGCCGTAGGGTTGCGAGTGGGCGGGAGCAGAAGACGACGAAGCAGAGGTTGAGGCCGAGGCTGAGGCCGAGGCTGAGGTTGGGGCCGAGAGAGACACAGAAGCAGAGGCTAAAGTAGAAGCAGGCATTCTACAGCTGGAATTGCTGTAGTGCAAATTGTGGCTATTTCCGCTGCCGTTGCCGTTGCCGCTGTTGATAATGCCGTCAATGGTGTAGGAGTCAAGGCGCGCAGACTTGGCATGTGACGGTCCATTTGGTTGAGCGGCAGAAGCTATGGCGGGCGCAGCAGATGTGGGTGAAATTTGGGCGGCTTCAACGTCCATGGATGAATAAGGGCGTTTGATGCCCGCAACTCCAGCAGACGCCATGGTCATTGTGGCTGGCAGGAAAAGAGGCGAATGATGGAGGCAAAGACTGGGAAAGAGAGAAACCAGCTTGAAGCCATAGACACGAATAGTTTCGGGCGAGATCAGAACGGAGATCAGATCAGATCAGATGAGGCCAGACGGAAGAAAACGGCGACAGGGCGTTGCGCAGGCGCAGGTGTAGGCGTAGGCGTATAGTGTCGGGTTGAGACACCGGCATATAGAACCCATAGGACAGGCAGAGGTAGGCAGCACGACGAGAGTTGGCAATGGAACTGAGTACTGAGCTTAACGAACGCTATGGATCAATCATGCAGAGATTGTACAAAGCGGGTAGCAGGGGAGTAGGGAGAGTTGGGCGGAGCAGAGTAGGGAGAGTTGGTAGGGAGAGTTGGTAGGGAGAGTTGGTAGGGAGAGTAGGTATGAAGAGTAGGTATGAAGAGTAGGTATGAAGAGTAGGTATGAAGAGCAAGCAAAACAAAGCAGAACAAAACAGCAGTCAACAAGGAAAAACAATGACCAAGAAATACCAACGTCAATCAACCCTTAGCCAGAAACGGCAGAAGAGACTCAGCCTTTGTCTAGACTCAACAGACTCGGCCAGACTGACAGATTGAGCAGTAAGAAACCAACACGGCCAAAACCAGCCCAAATCAAATCAAAGCCGGCCAAATCAAATCAAACCAGATGTGAAGAAGAAAGAGCGAGTCGAGATTCGTCGGTGGCCGTGATGTCCAACACAAGCCCGTTCTTTACACGGCACTTTTCACAGAGTACTCAGCTGGCGGATTGACTCTGATTGGAGTTGCAAAAAGCTTCGTTAGTTCAGCAGCCAGCGAGAATGCGACACAAGACAACCTAGACTTGGGGCGATCAAGCCAAGTTGGCGCATTCAAGCGGCGTTTGGAGAAGACGGATCAAAGAAGTTGGAGACTGGCTTTGGCTGCTTGAGTCTATAATCGGTCAGCGATTAAGTAAGAGGCTGCGGCCTTTGCTCTGCTCTTACTGTTGCTTTGCTATGCTTCTGTTCTTCCGGGCCTTGAATGCCGCTGTAGGGGCCTGTAACTCAACACTGTGCTTGGCGTGTCTTCAAAGCCCCGCCACTAAAACACAGTAACCAAAGAGAAAAAATAGTATCCCATAACAGGCTATTTCACAACGTAATACACCGCTTTGGTAGCCATCACACCGCATCGCGACTTTGCACTAAGCAAAAGTCCGGCGTTTTCGTTTTTCCCTCAGTTGACGCAAGCGAAAATCTTGGACGACAACCCAGGAATAAATTCAGCGGGAACAGAAATAAACGCGTCAGATGTCGTCCCCTAGCGCAGTGCTGTGTGCCCTTGAGCGGTTTGGCACCGGTTGAGAGAAACCCCGGGGAAAAACAATGAGTGCTCCACCAACTGTAGCCATACTAACCCGGGAGACTTGGCTAACCCTAACAAGCGGGTGGTGGATCTTGGTAAACTTTCTGCCGGACGGTTCAGCATTTACCCGCCGCTGTCTGACAACTGCGTAGCGTGGTACTTGTCTCCATGGTGGCAGCCGCACGTCAGCTGGATGTACCGCACTAGCAGGGTTGCATGCCATGACCCATCGCACAAAAGCCCTTCTCCCCACTAGTCCAAAAAGTCCATGATTTTTTTCTTCCACACCGGCAAAACACAAGGTAGCAAACTTTATGGCGGGCATCTGGCAGGTGACCATTTTTTCCCTTTCTTTTGCTTCTTTTCCCCTCCTCTTTGTCTGCCTGTCAACCCAGGTAACCAGAAAAATGTGACGGACGGCTCGTAGCCCGAATCAAGCTGCTTTCCCCAGATTCCTCTGCGTTCACTCCCTTTCTTGTGCGCCACGCCGCGTTGCAGGCTCATCGTCACCTCAACTGCCGTTCTATTGGCCGCTGGCCAGGTGTTGCATTGGTCCAAGGGTGTTGGTTTATTATCGGCTTGCGTGCTTGTGTGCTTGCTTTACCCTACTGCTGTTTTTGCTGCTATTTTTGCAAAGGCCGCTGCGGCGCCGGGGTGGATGGCCGGACAAAGTTAGCTACCACTTTTGTCTGCTGGCTAAAGTGTATCCCACTCAATTTCACTCTTCTTTCTTATTCATTGCGTTGCCATAATCTTACCTTTGTCTGTCTTTTCATCATCTTTGCAGTGTCTTTCATCATCTTTGCAGTGTCTTTCATCATCTGTACAGTGTCTTTCAGCACCAGTACATCTGGCTGTACAAGCAAGCCCAGCCACTATTCCCATTAGCCGGCGGTCAAGTGTGTTCTGTCTTCAGTCAACCTCAACCAACTCGCTACGGTCTTGTCTGTTCGCTCTAGATTGCCGGTCCCAATCGCTTCGTTATGTCCTACCCTAACAACTAACCAGATTCATTCTTCCCATTCTTTTTTTTTTTCTTCTTCTCTCCTGTTATCCTCGGCCCTCGCTGCGGCCTGACCGTTTTCAAATCCCATCCCGCCTCATTCCGAATTCGTCTTGCCTACTCGCTTCGTTTCCCTTTTCTTAATCAGTCAGGCCATGGCCACAGCAAACCTGACTTTGTCTTATTTGCCTTTGCTTTTTCATTGTTCTTCCTGATAAGGCTTCTTCCTCGGGCCAAGAGAAAAGTAGCAGCGGTGACCAGTCAGTAGCAGTAACCAAACAGCCAAGCACCGACCAGCCGTGTCTCTGTTGTAACTATACTCGCCGTGTCTGCTCCACTGTGCACCAGTCCTGTACCTTTAGCCAGTCCTGTGCTCAAGTTTCTTCCGCCTCTTTTTGCTTTTCCGCGTGCTTTTGCTGCCTGTTTGTCGGCCTGTCGTTCTCTCTGCGCCCACCATCCTGTCATGTCGTCCAAAAGGAAGCCCCAGGATGCCGATCCGGCCCTAGCTCCCGCCACCGCCACCGCCGCAACCCAGGCCTCAGCCGCTACTTCCAATGGGCCTGTCAAGCGCCAGCGCGTCTCGCGCGCTTGTGATCAGTGCCGAAGGTATGGCACCTTGTTCTGCCTCTCCTCTCTCCATGCCACCACTCGCCACACCTGTCTCACCCTGTGCTAACTAAATCCGCCGTTGTCTTGTAGTGCCCGCGAAAAGTGCGACGGCGTCCAACCAAAATGCTTCTCATGTGCGTTTATGAATCGCCAGTGTACATACAACGTGGCACCCAAAAAGCGAGGCGTCCAGACTGGTCTGATCCGCACCTTGGAATCGGCCCTTGTCTGGGTTTTTGACCAATTCCCCGGCTCCGAAACCGCTCTCAACGAACTCTTGACCCAGGACGCCGGTCGCCGCACACTCCTCGCTCAGGGCCAGGAAAACGAGGCCGGAAACAAGCTGTATCGTCGATGGCGCAAGTCGCGAACCCACCGCGAAATAGACCGCCTATTGTCCGGCAAAGACGAAATACCCGTGCAGCCAGACGGCGTCGACGACTCCGAGTCGGGCGCCGAGACAACTAGTTTGGCACAAAGTAGCAAGCTTGACTCGACAGGGCAGACACAACAACACGCACCAAATGGATCCGACTCGTCTCACGGAAAAGCCGATGCACAACCAGCTCGCAGCTATAGACTCCCTGCCGACGCGCCGCGCCTGCTCGACATTTTCTTTTCATATACACACTGTTGGCTGCCGATTATTGACAAGTCGCGTGTTCTTGCCCTCGCCACTGCCTTTTCCGGCAAGGAACCGAAGTCAAGGACTTGGAGCTCTGGTGCGCTCTCGCCGTTGCCTGTTTCCAAGATCCCACAAACCAGGCCACCCCGTCGTCGGGTCTGATTTACGACACGGCGCGCAGCTTGTTACCCATCTTTGGCGAACTGGACGGCAGCCAAGACGAAGATGCCGCTGCCAGCAGCAGCACCGAGACGCGCGTCGACGACGCCAACGTTGACGAAGAGGAGCGCTCTATCCGCAGTGCTAATGGGCTGCTGCTGCTCTCACTAGTAAGCTTTGGTCGCGACAGCGCCGGTACTGCATCGTTGCTCGTCGGTCTGGCGGTGCGCATCATGCTGCGCCTGCACGGGCTCGACCGCCCCGTTATGACGCCGACAGTGTCTTCGTCGCCAATTCTGCGCAAGGCGCGCACCACTATGGCGTGTTTTATTCTCGACACACTGATATCGCTGCGCCTCGGCCAGCCTGCCCATATGGTGCCGGACATGCTTGAAAACATGTACCCGTTGCCTGAAGATGGTCACGAGGAGTGGGACACGTGGAAGCCGCTGGCAGGCTTCTCATCGCTTGTTGGCGGCGGCGCGCGCGAAGAAAACCTTCTTCCTAGTCAGGCGCTCAGCTCATTTAACCAGCTATGTCGCTTCTTCCAAATTATTGGCCAGACTCAACTACACAGCCGCGGCTCTAACAGCGGTATATCGACGCCTTCACAGGCTGCTAACCTGGCTACGGCTCTCGACTCGCGCTTTTCCTTTTGTAACTCTATTCTTGGCGCTGCGACACCGTTTCTACCCACAGCTCTGCTCCTGCAGACGTCGTTTCTCAGCATAACCTTGGCGCTGCTTCCCGACTCGCGCCTTTCTTTGCTCTGGACACTTATGGAGTCTATAGAGCACGCCTGGCAGCGCCTCGGCCCCGGCACAAATCCCATGCTTGTTACGTATATGAGTATGGCCGGCCGGCGTGCCAAAGGTCTCACAGGCGAGGACAAGGAGCACTGGGACACATTGTTAGCCAAGCTCAAGAAGCCATGGCAGCCACACAAGGGCGCGCAACGCAGTGGCCTGGCACGGTCACCAGACAAAGTGCTGCTGGATACGGATGCCATGATCTTGGGCGGCTTGAGCGCGGCGACTATGGCCGCACAGAATCGCCAGCGCACGCCGATGCAGAGTGCACAGGCACAACAGGCGCAGCAGGCGCACAACCCGTACGCTGTTCTCATGACACCGCCAGACATGTATTCGCAACACTCGTCTTCGGCGCCGGCATTTGTCCCAACGCACATGCACCGGTCGTCAGCGAGCAGTGTGTCGCGCGGGCGCACGGCGTCATTTACACCAAGTACTAGTAGCACGGCGGGCACGGCGAGCCTACACCACGGGAGCTACTCGGGGAACTTGGTGAGTCCTCTGGTGCCTTCGTACCTCATGTTCCACAACCAAGGCGGCGGTAGCAACGGAGGTAATGCGTCTGGAGGAGGCGAGCAGCCGGTACCGGTACCAGTGCCGACAGCAGCGGGGGGTAGAGCAGCAGGACAGCCAGACTCCGTGGTTGATCACGATGCAATTCTAGATGAATTGGCGTCTATTGACTGCACAGATGGAATGGACTCGGATGCGCAGTTCATGGCCAACTTGGGGTTTGCGCCGGGGTCGGACTTTACCGACATGCGCGGCGAGTTTGGGTCGCTATGAGCGTAGCCAAATGGCAGCCACAACTACACAAAGCCAGGCAATACGAGTGAAACCAAGCAGCATGAATGGCGCCAACGACATAAAGTCAAGCATCTCTAATGACAAGACACTGATGTAATGAATGAATTCACTTGGACGACAAGACATGCTCGTTTTGGTCTGCTTGTTTTGTGCAATGGTGACTGAATTTACGTTACTATACCTTGTTATATGGCTCAGCGGGCTGCTAGAAGGCCCGGCTGAGCTGTGCTATATACAGCCAACTTGACCTAGACACCGGGACGAGTATAATCCAGCGTGTGGACTCTCTTCCACGTCTCACGCACAGCGCGTTCCTGGCCCTGCCGCGCCGTTTCCGTGTCTGACGGTCCAGCCGGTCTGTTGTGGGTGGTTAGTCTTGGTTCATGCAACGAGTCATGGATATATGGGTTTACCTGATGGCGAGGTACAGTCTCCCGCCCAGCTTGGCCTCTGGAATTTCAATGGTTTCGATTTCTGCCTCGGTTGGCGGGTTCGCAACCGTCACAAGACCGCCAGCTTCGTTAAGAATAGCAATGCCCGCAGCAACATCCCTACACAACTGTTAGCCCGACTCACTCGATGAAACAAGGGCATGAACTTACCACTCCCAGCAGCCGCCTTCCCACCAAATGTCAAAGGCGCCCATGGCTGTATACGCCAAGTCCAGAGTGGCGCTTCCCAGGCTTCGCATGCCGTGCACCATGCCGCCCTTGCCATCTCTACTGCCCAGCTCAGCGGCCATATTGATGAAGCTCTCTATCTTGCTGCGCATATTGCCCTCATCGCGATACTTGCGGTCCTTGCCCCACTCGCACGAAAAGATGCAGCCCTTGGGAGCGTTGGGCGGGATAGGCGGCACGGGGTTGCGCAGAAGCGGTAGCTGCTGAGTTTCGTTGAGCCAAGCACCGTGGCCCTTGCAGGCGGAAAAGAGCTGCGAGAGGAAGGGGGCATTGACGACGCCAATGACGGGCTGGCCGCGCACGACAAAGCCGATGGACAGGCAAAACATAGGAAATAGGTGCGTAAAGTTGACGGTGCCGTCGATGGGGTCCACGATCCAGGTAGGCTCGTCGGTGACAAGGTAGTCGCGCGAGGCGCCGGCAGAGTAGGATTCCTCGCCGATGAATCTGTAGGGTTAGCACGAGAAGGCCGGGCGGGAGATGACAGAGTGAGAAGGCCGGGTGGGAGACAACAGAGCGGGCTCAGGGAATGTCCAACTTACTTGTGTGTGGGGTACTTTGTGGTAATGGCCTCGCGGATAAACGCTTCCATATCCTGGTCGGCCTTTGTGACAATGTCGACGGAACTATCTTTTTCCTCAGAGCCCTGTTCCGCGCGGCCGGCGCCGGAAAAGCGAGCTGACGCGGCCTGGATGAGTTTTGCACCAGCGTCTTTGCCCAGCTGCACGGCAAAGGCGTAGATTTCCTGGAGTTGCTGGTCGGAGACGTCCATGGCTGGTTGGTTGGTGACGGAAGGTAATATATAGAGGAACAGTAGAGCCAATAAAGCAATAGAAGAAAAGCAAGGAAAGATCGGGTAGTAGACGCGGCAATGGGATGGATGATGAAGCGAGAGGGAAAAATAAAGAAGCGGGTGTGGGAGCCGTGGTTATTTATGATGGAGATCGGAAACAACGATTGAGGATGAAAACAGGGCTGAGGGGATTTTCGGGCAGTTGAGTGGGTGAATTGGGCCAGCAAAGAACAGCACAGCAGAGCAGAGCAAAACAGGTGTGTACAAAGTACGGGAGGATTGATCAACAGCGAAGCAGAGAAGAGACAAGAAAATAGCGAATATTACATTGCCTGGTTGAATGCGATCACAGCTTATTCTTTCTGACCACCAACACACAACGTCAAACAGGCAAAGCAAAGCAGAGCAGGGCAGGGCAAAGCAGAGCAAAACAAGCAGTCTGGCCGTTGAAAGCCGAGCCTGGCCATTTCTGCCCTGTGGGCTTGTGGGGTTTGAGACGCTGCAGTTCCGCGCCTACGGGGTTCAACCCCCCCGCTTTTTCTTTCTTTCTTTTCCCCTATAGAAGGGACCTGTAGCGCCAAAAAATGGGAGATTTACAGAGGCTAAAGTGGGTAGGTATCCAGTGCGTTTAAGGGTTAAACGTTGCAGCTGGGTTACAGTTTGGTTTGGTTTGCAAAGCCAGGAGAAATCTCGACGGTTATATGGCTGCAGAGTGCAGCGCAGTGGGGAGGTTGAAGATAACGCTTGGAACGCTTGGAACACAATCTACAGGGTCGGCCCGGCACTTTCTGACACTTGATTAATCAAAAGACAAAATCCTGGAGATGTTTTGGGTTTTACGCTGCACTTGAGTACATGGGAATCTCCCTATAAAAATCACCGAAATGTCAGAGACGAGACAGAACCGCGGAGGGGTGTCTATAGCCGCTCTGGACACTAGTGCTATACCTGGCTTCACCTAGCCACCATGTATTCCCCCGCTGCCTGCTTCAGGAGGCCAACGAGGGGAAGAGACTCAAGACGTTGACAGTCAAAGGCTAGGCAAAAACGTGTGAGAGAATGAGTGTGAGGTGAGAAGATGCTTCAATGTATGTTTGGAGAAAGTAAGCTAGCCATAGGCTTATAATTGTCGAGACAGGAATAGACAAGGTATAGCACAGGAATAGGACAAGGAACAAAGCTTATCCCTGCCGATACAATAGTTGTGTTGCATCGTTGGAAACCTGCTCAAGCAAGGACGAACAGAAGGAGGAGAAGAGAAGAAGATGCGAAGGGGCAACAGAAGAAGATGCAAAGGAGACAACAAAATAGGACGGAAAAAGGATAAAAAAATGAGACACTGCTACAGAACAATAGGCTTGGCTGCGTGGGCAAAGATTTAGATGCGCAAGATCAGCTGCACATTAGACGACCATCTAGTCTGTGGGTCTAAGCAAAGGAAACGAAGCCCGTAGTAGCAATCAGGAACCTATAAAGGCTTGGCCAAAAGCATATAAGCCTGATTGTCTGCCCTGCTAGTTGTAGTTTGCCCTCACACACACCCAAACTACAACCACTACGCTTTTACTTTCTACTACTTCAAAATGCCTGCTTCCAACATTCTCATTATCAACGGCCCCAACCTCAACCTCTTGGGCACCCGTGAGCCCTCCGTCTACGGTTCTACCACGCTGGCTGACGTTGTGGCTGCCGCCCAGAAACAGGCTACTGATCTCGGCGTAACCATTGAAGCCTTCCAGTCAAACCATGAGGGCGCCATCGTCGACTGTATTCATGCAGCACGCGGCAAGGTGGATGCCGTAGTCATCAACGCCGGCGCGTACACGCACACCAGTGTGGCCATCCGGGACGCACTGCTAGGCGTAGACATTCCGTTTATTGAGGTGCACATTACAAATGTCCACACGCGTGAGGCGTTTCGGCACAAGAGTTATTTGAGTGATAAAGCGGTGGCGGTGATTTGCGGGCTAGGCACATTTGGATACACGGCGGCGATAGAGTTTGCGGCGAAGCACATGAAGACAAAATGAGGGGGGGGAAGAATAAGGTATATTAAAAACTAGTATTAATGAAAGTGAGTGAATATAATGAGGCATAAGCGTGGCGAACATAAGGCATAATAGAAACAGAATGAAAAGAGCGCAAACAGCTCAAGGGAAAAATTGGAAACGAGGCGTCAGCATAGTGAGCAGTAATAAAGCCAAAAACAGAATCGTGAAACTGCAGCTTCAAGCTTCAAAGCGTCAAATGCCGGCGCCGATAAGATAAGCATCCGTGACCAGGCAGCCGGAAGTTTAATTGGTCAAGCTTGGCACGTTACAAGCTCTAGACTGGGGTTAATAAGTGGGCAATACAAAACGGGCAAGATTAAGCAGACGGAGCGAGGATTAACAGAAAATCCGGGCAAATCAGGACAGCAAGTACCAGCACTAGCAAACACCAGCAGCAAATACATCATCAACTGGTAAAGTAAACAGAAAGAAGTAGAAAATGACGGAAGAACTCTGGAAAATACACAAGGTGTACAGAAAAATATAGAGAAAAATAAAAAAAAAAATCAAGAATAAAAAATCAACGTTCAGGCTACAAGACAAGCAAAACTCCAGACCCATATGTACAGTACAGAAAATATCAAACAAGAAAAACAAAGCAAACAAAACACAAAACATAGTGAAATGCAGAGCTTACACAAGGAACATGCCCACAAACAGGGCGGCTGACGAGGCCATCAGATACACACTGGTTGGCAGTGTCTTGGGCGTAAACGCGCCCTTGAGCATCGATAGTACCGACTTGTGCTGCGGCGGCAGAATCGATGCCATCAGATCCTCCTTGTCCTCCATCTCGACATCGCTCTCGACCTCGATCTCGACGTCCGACTCGATCTCGGCAACCTCAATGCCCATGTCGCGCACCAGCTTCTCCCAGCACGCTGCGCCTCTGCGCGCCAGCTCCTCGGGCACCTCGGCGTCCGTCTCTGACATGCGCTTGTTAAACAACTCCAGGCTCACCCAGCCCTCAAAGCCCAGCCCGTTGAAAAACGCATCGCAAATCTGCTTCACTGGCAGATACGCCCCACGCTCCTGCTCGCCGTAAAATAGCCGGCAGTTGCGCGACCAGCTCATGCGGCTCGGCTGCGAAGCGTCATAGTACTCGTGGCCGGGCACAAGCGGCGCTGCCAACCGCGCCGCGTCAACTACCTGCACAAAGAAGACGCGCGATAC
>JACYXV010000446.1:0-14503 GCA_016859225.1 Thielaviopsis cerberus | reverse complement strand
AATGAATATTTATTTTAATAATATTTTATTGCCTGTAGGGGTAATTAAATCTAAAGCGGCAATGTCGATGTGGAGTGATCGAGGGTGGCGCCGCAGTTGGAGCAGCAGGTGGCCGAGGGCGGCACGGGCAGTGGCAGAATGACTGGTGGAGCAGCGAGGGCCATTTTTGTGTGCGTGTATGTGTGTGGTGGAGGGGGGAGTTATTGCGATGATGGCGTAGTCGGTTGTTGATATTAGGTGTAATAATAGGGCGTATTAGGTTGTAGTATTAAGTAGAAAGATGATGATGAAGAAGAAAGAAATAAAAAAAGCGAGGGAAGAAGGCCGAGATATTTGACTAGTCTTGATTATAGCCAACAAGTAAGCAGACGGCAAGTGGAAGATGGGGTCGCTTATGGCGGCCAACGTAACTGGCTGTTGGATTTGCCCAAGTTGGTTAGACAACAGCAAGGATGCGGGGCCCAACTAGTTTTGGTGGCAAGAAACGAATCGAGGCAACTGCAAGTTTTGCTTGCTTGTACAATGTACCAAAGTATCTTGTACCTGCGCACAAAAAAGCGCAGCAAGGCGAACAACAAAGAAACTGACAGAAGAGGCAAAAGACGGCTGTATGACGCAAGACTGCAAGGACTAACGGTGGTGAATAGCACAACCAAAAGCCAAAAAGGAAAACGAAGCGAAAACAAAGAGCAGCCGTGCTTCTTAAATAGCAAAGCAACAAAAGATCCAAGACGTCTGAATTGGCTGTACCGGGTCGTGCTGTGTTGCGTTGCGAGCTGCCACAAGCGGAAGTAACCTTTACAGCGCCAAAACAGAGAATGGTAAATATCAAACTGACGAAGCGCCAGAACAACCTGCAACACCGACTGACAAACACACAGAGCCTGGAATCCCTGGGCAATTTCGCAGACTGAAGAGAGAGAGAGAGAGAGAACAGGGCAGAAGAGCCTGGACCGAGGAACCAGGGCGCTGAAAACGGAAAGCAGAAACAACCAAAGCCTCTGGAATGCTGTCAAAGGCCACCAGCAGATTGTTGGTCCGAGTTATGTTATGTCGACCAGGGCCTGAGCTGAAGGATAGGGTATGATTTCCCAGGGCTTGATGACGGGCAGCAGAGTGAGCACAGACTTGGCTGTTGTGTGAGCTTGAAAGAAGAACAAGAGAGAGAGAGAGAGCAAGGTCCTGTAATATCGGGCGTTGCAAGAAGAGCCGTGGTTAAGAATGTTTGACAACGGAGCACGCCGACGATCGAGATCGAAACGAAACAAAGAAAGGTCGAGCGAGACGAAAAGGAAAGAGAAAATGAATTGGCCGGTTGGGGGGGGCGATGCTGCACTTTTATTTGGATGCTCATTTTCAGGTATTTTCTTTGCTTCCGCTTCCGCCGCAAGCGCTTGCTGCAGGCTCGACTATTGCCTCGATGCTCTTTGTTTATATTGGGCTCCCTTTATGCAGATGCATGAATGGGATACCAGGAATATAGCAGTAAAAATATTCCGCCGCAGACAAAGCAACCAACACGAAGTCCAGGAATATAATCCAAACCAGCGCTGCGCCTCCAAATCGACTGTGCGCCGCTCTGACTTGCGGTGTGTCTTGGTTTACTTTCTCTTCTTTTTGTTACTATTGGCACTTTCGTCATCTTGGACACTAGTTGGCTTAATGTGCTGGCATCTGGCATTGGATAACAGCAGAAAGAATTCAGCTGGCAATGCGGGCTGATTGGAGGGGTGCGATCTGATTTGCGCCTGGTTAGCCTACAGCACTACAGCCTCGCTACTATTTTTATTCTTACCCTGGTTGGGGCCATATCTTGACTTTTGGCGACAGGGCTTAGTAGACAGGGTGTATCTCTGCTCCGCTCTTTTTTGCCTTTCCTCGTTTCAATTGATATTACTTCACAGCTTTCAATGCTCTCGACATCCTATCGATATGGCGGATCCTTCGTTTTGACGTTGCGTGAACTGCTCATCAGCCATAATCATCTGGTGATCCTTCACTTCGCTCGCTCACTGCTGATCGCCCTTTGTCATCGTCACATTTCATATGCTCCGATCACTGATGCGCTGCTGGTAAAACTCCGACGTCATTTTCACCTTTTCTCGATTCTTGGTGACTTCATTAGCTCACCGTTAGCTGTCAACTAGCGCAGTCCTGGGAAATTAAGCTTGCTTTAGTATTTTTTTTTTTTTTTTTTTTTTTTTTCGGCGTCTCGTGATCGGCGGTTTTCTCTCTAACCCTAATACCAGATTTTCGCATGTCAATCGGCTAAACCTTGTGATATCTCCGCGTCACCAAAACCCACCCAGGTGTGCCACCCAGATGTAACGCTCTGCTCCAAAATCCGTCGGTGGCCATAAACAAATACCGCAGCCCTTTCATACCTTCGGAGTTGTGCCCCAAAACGTCTGCGGAGATTCTGATGCAAAAGAGGGGAAGTCTTTTTGTGTCGCTTATTGCTTATCCGATGGCGCAAACAGGAAAGAGACAAAGGATAAAAGACGCGTATCTGTTCACGATAACTGACCAAAGAACCTGCATTTCACTTTTATCCAAAACAGGCTCCTCACAGACCCCCGAACAACTAAAAGTGCCCTTGAGCCTGAAAACTAGGCGTACACCCTTTTCATAGCCTGCCAATATCTACCGTAGTTTGAGTGTGGGTGACGAGGCCATCCGTGGCTCGTGCCTGCAGTGCTATATACAGTTTCTTATTTCTTGTGCATACGCTACTGAGGGCTTCTGCCAATTTGGGAGCACCTCTGTCTGAACATACATCTCTTGTGGAAATTAGCTAAAATTTTATCTCTTCTCTAAGCTTCCCTTTTGTCAACGGGTACCTGACCCAAGGGCCAAATGAGGGACACACTCTCACCGGAATTTTGAACAACGGAAAAGTCCCTTGCATCTCAAAACGCCAAAGTGAAAAGGCAAACAAAGAACATGAATAACAAAGCCAAAAAAAACCAAAATCACACCTCCCTTTGTTGCCTCCAAAGTGCCCTTGGCTGTCTGTAGCGCTATTATCTCGCCCACCTGACTTATTTTCCCGTGAGCTGACTTGCCCTCTGTTGTGTGTGTGCGTAAGAAAAAAAGGTGACCTGCCTGACTTGGCGCCGTTTCCCCTCTTCTTCGTTTCCCTCCAAGCATCTTTAGGTGGACGGCCTTTTGTGTCTTGGGGGTCGGGCTGCCGCGCCGAAAATGCCACAGTCACACCGCAGCCAGGCAGGAATGTGTCGGGCCAACAAAGATTGTTGGGTTGGGCTTGTTCGTGTAAGGAACGCAACATGCGTTGGCCGCTTGCAACCAAAAAAAAAAAAAAAAGAAAAAAAAAATTGAAAAATCAAAGAAAAGTACTCTGAAGACTGCATGTCTGCAAATGCATAACCTGCCCGCCTTGCCCAGCAAAGTTACCTGTCTGCCTGCCCTTCCTCGTTCTCACCCTGATTAATTTCCCGCCCGACTCACGGCCCTGGCCCTATCTAGAGCAGGGCCCGGAAAAGTTGCAAAATACTCGCTGCAGCCGCGAATCTTGTTGCAAAGTTTGTCGGACTGGCTTATTTCTGGAACTGGTCTGGCTAGGGCAATAGATCAAAGTGTTTGGTATTGCAAAGTGTTAAAAACGCCCGCTCAGTACGGCTTAGCCACCTTGCGCGGCTCGCTGCGGCCTGTCTCGGGGTCGCGGTACTCCTTCCAGCTCACAGGCACCATGTCGTTGCCGAGATCGCTAGAGGCCATGATGACACCGAGCTCATTTGATGCCGTGGACAGGTAGTAATTGGCCTGGTCGCCCAGAGAAATCTGTACAGAGACGAGAATGTTAGCATAAGATATATCGATGCGCGCATATAGACTCCTTCTTAGAACTTACCACTGTCGCCCGCACCACGTCACCCGGCTTGAACGACTCGTGAATCTTGACCTTGTCCTTCTCCGTCGCCCGCACATCCTGCGACCGAATCACGCCCTGCCACTCCGTCTGCAGCACCGTGTTCTGTACCTGCTGAATCGACACAATTGCCTGCTTGGGCATCAGCCGAATCACCCGACACAACACCGTGTTTCCCACCTCGGGCATTAGCTCCTGCTGCCGCACATGTCGGAATACTGAAATCGTCGCGTACTCTTGCGGTTGCGACAGCACAGAAAGCTTCGTCAGTCGTTTTACTGGGCCCTGCTTGGTCGGTTGCTGCACTGACACGCGGCCCAGCACCGAGGCGACTACGTTGCCGTTGTGCACGTGAGTGCCCGGGCCCGGTTATACATGGATACGGAGCCCAGGATGGCGCCGGGAAGAGCAGTGTTGGGGACTCCAGACATTTCGGTATAAAAAATCAAGCGGAGAATCGAAAAAAAAAAAAAAAAGGAGGGTGGTAAAAGTAGTAAGCTAGATGAGTGCAACTGACAAACGGACGGAGCCTAGCTCAAAAGGCTGAACCACATCTTGGCTTTGTGAACTTTTTCTTATCGCGGCTAATATCTTATCGACTATCGCGCGTCTATACATCACAAGCGCTAAACGCGGTTACTTTTTGCGAGATTAAAGGGCGGTGAGAAGTGGCAGAATTCAACAGAGGCCAAGCTAAGAGCTCCGTTAGCTTTTGACCCCATTCATCTCTTTTCTCAGGAGTGATTCGTCCCATCGGCCCGCCCCCTAAAGCTCCCGACAAATCCGTGCCTGATCCACGAGCTGAATTGATCTCGACTTCATCGAACTGGTTGCTTGCTGATTAGTATTCCAAGTACTGCAGTTTCGCCGTTGTCGACAATCATCTGAGCCAGCCTTTTCGCCCCAATAATATCTTTTTTCTTCTTTCGTCATGGCTCCCAAGAAGACTTCGTCCAAGTCTGCAGCAAAGGCCTCAGGCCCTGGCATCGGCGGTCTGCTGGCTATGCTGGCGATTCTGCTGGGCTTCCTGACGCCTCTGTTTTATATGCTCGAGGCCAATCTGGACAAGTTCTACGTGTTTACGCCCGAGGGTCTGCACGCTGTGGCCAAGGCCGGTGTTGAAAAACACGGCAACGACACGCGTGCCATTGTCGACTACATTGTCGGCGAGCTGCGGGCTGATGAAAAGGTTGCGCCGTATGTGAGCACTAGTGAGGAATGGTTCTTTAACAATGCTGGTGGCGCTATGGGTGGCATGTACATTATTCACGCCAGTAAGTGTTTGCCGCATGGGATACGTTACACAGAGGTGCACACAAACAAAGGGGCAACTTGACGTCGAGCAGCCCTTGTTGCTGTACAACACCCGTTATAGAGGAGACAAGGGGCTAACATACACAGGCATAACTGAGTACCTCATCATATTTGGCACGACGATTGGCACCGAGGGCCACACGGGCCGCCACACTGCCGATGATTTCTTCCACATCCTGACGGGAACTCAGGAGGCGTACACGCCTGGTGACTTTGTGCCCGAGGTGTACCCGCCGGGTAGCGTGCACCACCTGCGTCGCGGCACGGTCAAGCAGTACAAGATGCCTGAGAACTGCTTTGCGCTCGAGTATGCGCGCGGTTGGATTCCGCCCATGCTCTTCTTTGGCTTTGCCGATGGGCTGTCATCGACGTTGGATTTTCCTACGCTTTGGATGACGACGCGCATTACGGCGAGAGAAATGATTGGTAACCTTGCCCAGCTCAAGTTTTAGGGGAGGTGGTCATTGTCAGTGGCTGTATACAAAAGGAACAATGTTGTTGATTTAGCTGCTTGGTATATCATGGCATGACATGACACGACATGACATGACCTGGGTAGAGGGTACTGGGCCACGGGCAATGTCATTGGTCAAATCCTAATGACTGCGCTGCTGACACTACTCGCTCAATCTTGGGTGTTTAGCATGGCTATGGACTACCATATAGGGCTATTTACCTGCCCATGGCGTTGAATATGGGTGCATACTATATTGTTGCATATCTTGGGCCATTTACCAACGTAATATAATAACTTAATACTATGTCAAACAAGGCTGCATCTTGACAGGTCCTTGACAGGTTACAAGTGCATGCTACTAGAGTTCCGTGACGTGGCGCGTGGTCTTATTGGGGTAAACATGTGATTGCGGTTGTTTGAAGACAAGTGAAAACGAGACTATTGGGTAAATCAGGCCATGGATGCAAGTCAAGCAGCACGTCGGGTGTTTTTCCAACAAGCATCAATTAGCGTGGGATACGAAGCGGGACATGTATTCGTTGTCTATAAAGCAGGTGATGTGAAGAGCAAAGGAGTGAAGAACCAGAGGCAGTACGGCTGCCAGGCAGCAGTTTTACGGACAGAGAAAAGAAACCGGTGAATGTAGCAAGATATATGGGCCAATACGGATTTTGGAAGGCTGGCTAAAACGGGGCAAGCAGCGAGTAAGCAACTGACATACAGAAAGAGAACAAGGAAAAGGGCAAAAGGAGAAATAAGAAAACGCTAACGGGTATTGTCCAACTCGACGTGTTTTTTCACCTTCCTTTTCTGCCATGTTGGAGTGTCCATCCTCATCTTGGCGTACAAACCAAGGTACATGGGAGGAAGAAAGAGTTGAGCAGCAGTGGAGTGGTGGGAAGAGGAGGAGGAGATGGAAGGGTAAGTTAGAAGCTGTGGATGGAATGGGATGGAACTAGGATTTGCTAGGAAGGGGCAAGGTTGCTGGGAGGTGTTGGGTGGAGGATTGAAAAGAACCAGCGAGGGACCGAGGAAAGATAGATAAGATTGAAGACCAGAGTCGAGTCAAGCTATTTCCCAAAACAGCGACCTCTGCTTTCCCTTCAACCACGTTAAGTTCCTATACCGTGAAACGGTTCTAATACCATGGTGGCTTGAGCATGAATTAGTTGTTGGGGAGAGGCTGCAGTTTACATGGGGACACCAAGACCGTTTATAATATTACTTAACGGTCTTGGTGTCCTGGTGTCCAAATTGGTGTCCTGACTAGGGTTAGGGTAGAGTAGTGAGCGGTGCGAACGCTCCCGGTGGCGGGTTAGGGTGAGTGGTTAGAAGGTGAGGGTTTTTGTCTATTTCCATTTCTCACCGGCAACGGGTTAGGGTAAGTTTTTTTTTTTATTAATTCATTGCTTTCATGGAGCCAATTAAGGGGACCAAGACACCAAGATCGTTTATAATATTACTTAACAGTCTTGGTGTACTGGCGTCCCAGATTGGCGTCATGACTAGGGCTAGGGTTAGGGAAACTTGGGTGGTTTTTTATTTTCAGACAGAAACTTTGATTTCTTGTGTACGCACAGGCATATGTATATGTATACATAGTATACTATATGTAAGCATAGCGGAAAAGCCGCGGGATAGCCGCCACATAGACAAAGAGAAAACATAATTCCTGATCTACCCAGGCTTTCAAAGTCAGCAAGCGTCTCCTGTGGTTACATCTCCCAAAGACAAACCATCACAAGCAAGTCGAGGAACTTTTGTGGCCCAGCGAAAACAAATGCTGGATTTTTGACGGATTTTCATACAATGTATTTCTCGAAAATTAGGCCCGGCTTCTGCCACTTCTTTCTTTCTTTTGCGTCTAGCTTGGGGGCCGTTACACCAGTTGCGTTCATATTTGATGATAAGCCGTATTGGACTAAACCATATCCAGCTATGGTCATGCAAGGCTTCGTTACATGAAGACAGGGAACAAGGTAGGAAGAAAAAAATTACGGACCGTAAATTTAGCAGAGGAGAAAAGAAGACGAGGGGCCTTTTTTGTCTTGGACTGTTTTGTTCTAGTTGGATTTAAGCGAAGGCAAGACTTACACGCACGATTTTGAGATGTCAAGGCATAGAAAAAGAAGAGGTTTGGTGATTTAGCCGTCTTGGCTTTTTGGGTGTTCGACAAGAAGGTTTCGAGAACAGAAAAACAAGCTTTCTGATGCCTCAAAGCCGAGAGTCAGACAAGCCAAGCGTTTCCTTGTGTCATTGGGATTTTTTTTTTTTTTTTAGTTTCTCAATGGCCACGTTTAGCCAAGAACAGAAGGGTGAAAGGGAGCTTGGAAGAAGTCTTGGCTTGAAAAATTAAAATAAAAAATAAACACTAGTCTAGAAAGGTAAACGGCCAGGTGAACTGCCGTTAACTGCCTTGCCTCGCGCCTTGTAGTAGTAAAGACGACAAAAGGCCCGCGAAAACAATTTCGTGTGTCATGGAAACAGACTGGTGAAGAGCCTTGGATGTAGCCAGATATATAAGGTTGCCAAGTAGAGTCGAGTCGCGGGAAAGAAGCAAAGGCTTGCGACGGCAAACACCAGCACCAGCATCACCAACAAAAGCTTGAGCCGACGACAGAATCAGGAAAGAGGTAGAAACTCTTCTCTGGTATGTCATCGGCTACGCAAGTGTATAAAAACCAAGCTTAGTCTCCTCTGGCCACACAAATGTATAAAAGGGCAAGCTTGGTCTCTTCCACAAACTGTCGCCGTACGCTCTTAACCACATGCTTTCTCGCTCCTTATCATCATCCACCTTGGAATTCCTTGGCTGCTAGAGCCGCCGTCGCCAGAGCACGGCCGCTGGCCGCCGCCGTTCTCTCTCCTTCTTTGCATAGGAGCCAACTTTGGTCATGGCTTTTCTGGTTGCTACTTGTCTGTCCCCCCGTGAGTTTGACAGCCTTCGAGAAGGACGCTATCGAAGATCTTGCTGCCCGTTCTGCGCAAACCAACCCTAACACCAGCGACGACTAAATCCGGCGGACTTCGGGCTAGCTCCAACCTTATTCCAGGCACTTGATGGCTTTGGATTTTTGGTAACGTATTACATATATCAGCAAAGCACCCTATCTTTGGCCATTAGGTGATGTCACCCATCTGCCACGGCTTTTATGACCAGAGATTGGTCTGCGGTGTTTGCTTCATGTCCAGTTACTTGTCTTGAAGCAGTCGACTAGCGAAACAAGCGATCGAAGAGAATAACGGGCTGGCTGTAAGGTGAAGTGAGTAGCAGGCAGTCTTCTTGCATAGCGGCCTTCCTAACGGGGAAGTTGGAGGGCAGACTAACACTTATTTTTTTTTCACATCTTTTCTCTCCTTTCTGGTATTTCATTTTCCTTGGCGTGGGCGTTCCTGATAGCTGGTGGGATGGCCCGATAACAGACAGCTTCTTGTTTGCTTTATCCTTTATCTTACAACCCACGTCAATCTTTTACTTGTCAGACAACAGCAACCCTTTCTTCTTCGTCAGCAAACGGAACTTTTGACAGCAGCAGCTGGGATCTGGGTTACAGAGATTAGCTCAAGTTTGCTCGCTGTCAACTCGAGGATTGAAGCCATATTCTGCTTGCTTTGTTTCCAACTATTGAATTTTTTCTTCTTGTCTTGCTGCTCTCTACTTTTGCGCTGGCTCGGTCTTTCCGGCCTCTGGGAAATCCCGGATACAGGGAGTCTTGCACTACAACCGCACTAAACTCAGCGTGCTAGCGCCTTTAATGGTTCCTTTATTTTCTCCTGTTTCGCCTCAAAAGCCGTATCTCCCGTGCCTAGCGCTGTTTTGCTAGCAAAAGTGCAAAATTGCTGTGTGCTGCAAATAAGCCGGCCCCACTTCTGCAACGCACAAAATCAACGTTGCAGATGTGGAGGAAAGAAGGAAAAACTAGAGATAGGAACGAATTTGGCTGCTGTGTTGCGTCGCAATAAAGCCCAGAGGCAATCAATTGTTAGTGGCGACGTGTATTTCGCTACATGCAGGCATAATCCCTGTCCATTCGGCGGTTGGATAACGGATGCTATGCAGCTTGATAGATGGCCAAGAACAGAAGAACGACTACTGGCTATGTTATGGAAGAAGATTTTGATTTTGGCCACTAACGCAATAACGCAGTGGCAATTTTATGTGGAAACGTTTCCACCAAATGGTTGCCTCAGCAGCGTCTGCCCACTTTTGGATAGTCGTGGCATGTGTGCGTGCTTGTATCTTGTATCTTGTATCCGGTTATAGCCAATCAACTACCGCGATAACGTGATTTAAACGCCGTTTCGACCCTATCAGTTATGTCTTTCCTTGTCTCAGCGATAACACCAAAGCCCTAATAACCCGCAAAGAGGAAAAGAAAAAGAGATAAAAATAACCCAAAGGAAAAACCCCATGGAAACGCCGGTGGCCTTTTCTTTTCATGCTACCAGCTCGTCTCGTCTTGAATCAGCGCAATGATGACATTTTACCTCCCTCCCTAAGACAGCTAGACAGTCCCTGCGTTGCTTTTCGAACTGCCACATTCTGGCTTCGGCCGTGCCAGCACAGACCGCTGATTTTGCCTGGGGGGTCTACAAATCGTTCGTTATGGCCTGCTTTTGGCTGGTGTTTTCGCTTTTGCCTGCCCGTTCTCTGGCCTCAACGCTAGCGCGCGATTTGTGCCGCTGCACAGCTCTAACGCTGTACCCTCGGCCTTCTATTCTTGAAGAGTTACTGGCTGTTGCTGCTGCTACTACATTGGGAAGGACACCACTATCGGGGAAGCCTGGTCTGCTTGGTACACTGGGTGACAATGGATGTGGCAGGCCGCGCACCGGTCGCTCTGGAAACTAGGCTGGGCTGGTGAATAGCGATAGTAATTCCGCAATGGTCTGGAGTAGCGTTACTACACTATGTCAAGTAGGTACAACAACAGCGAGAAGAATAGCACGGAGAACAGACAAAGACAGTGCCCATCATGAAACGGTGAGACTTGGTTTCTTTATATCGACGCTTAAATCAGCATCCAACAATGAGCAGGCTACTGTCCAGAACAAGACTGCGAGCTGATGCTGCTTCTTTTGGCTGTTGAATTCTGATCCATTTTAGCCCTCAACTCGCCGGTCCCCTGGCAGCGTCACACTCAACTACCAAGATAGTGGGGTGTCATCCACGAAAACAGAGCTGCGATCCAGGCCACAATCAGCTTCGCTGTTGTCTCGTCTTCAACATCCTTTTTGCTTCATTTTGGCTATGCTGTTGCTAACAAGATGTAAATTATAGACCTCAATAACATACCAGTTACCTCAACTAGACAAGCTATCTAATCAGCAGTTCCAGTCAACCGACGTGACTTTGAACCCTCATACAAATGGCTCCGATTTATTCCCAGACTTTATACTAACCCATCACACTATGCAGAATCCTTTGATGTTCCGCCACCATATTTATCGATTTTATCTCCAGGCGCACGCACGAATCCCACCTCGGAAGGTCACTCAACGAACTGAACTTTGCTCTGCTTTGCTTTACTTGCACCTAAAGCTCTGGTCTACTTTATGCCCGGTCTTTTGATTACCTCTATTAATGTGTCTCAAAATCAGAGAGGCTTGGTCCTGGCTACTTTGTATATGCAGAGCCCGCAGAAGCGCTACCAAGGCGGCGGAAACGCTGACCTTGGTCCTCTGTCTTCCACTTACCTATATATCTCGGCTCTGTCTTCTTTCTTCTTTCTTCTCCTCCTCTCTCTTCCTCTCCTTCTCCAGCGAGAAATCTGGACTCTTTTATTGTTTCCTTGTTTCTTGTCCCAAAGTTGACTTGCTGATTCTACTTCATTGGCACAACTGTTAATTTAATTCTCCATTGGAGCTTCTTTTTTTCTTTGCTGTCGCTTACTCTCTTGGCAAAGGCTTGGTTGTTCTTGGCTCCCGCTTGCCCAGTCTTTCTTTTCCCTTATCTCTATCACAACACTTGCCGTCTTAATACTACACAATGCCCACCGGCGACGTCAGTGACAACGCCGTGGCCCTTGGCGGTCTCCACGCCGTCGAGGAGGACGAGAAGAAGAATAGCCTGGCCATTACTCGCTCCAAGAGCAGAGGGCATGAAGACTCTCCTTCCGAGGAGGATCTGGCTACTCTGCGCCGTGTGTCTGATCACGTGTCTCTGTCGCTATTCACTATTGCCTTTGTCGAGGCCTGTGAGCGTTTCTCGTACTACGGAACGGTCATTGTCTGTAAGTTTCTCTTTCGTTTTATACCCGATTAGTCTGCCAAGTACTAACTTTTTAGTCACCAACTTCATCCAGCAGCCTCTCCCCGCTGGCTCCAACACTGGTGCTGGCGGCAAGAATGGCCAGTCCGGTGCCCTGGGTATGTCCCAGCGTGCTGCTGTCGGTATCACCACCTTTAACCAGTTTTGGCAGTACACCATGCCTCTGTTTGGTTCGTGGGTCGCTGATAAGCACTGGGGTCGTTACAAGACCATCTCGTATGCCCTGGGTGTTGACCTGATTGGTCACTTGATCCTGATTGTCTCTGCCATCCCCCCCGTCATCACCAAGCCTCACAGTTCGCTCGCTGCCATGATTGTCGCCGTCATTGTTATTGGTTTCGGCACTGGTGGTTTCAAGCCCAACATTTCGCCTCTGATTGTCGAGCAGTTGCCCAACCAGCACCTGCGCGTCAAGACCCTGCCCACCGGCGAGCGTGTCATTGTCGACCCCGCAATCACCATCGAGCGCGTCTACAACTGGTTCTACATGTTCATCAATGTCGGTGCCCTGATTGGTCAGATCTCCATGTCGTTTGCTGAGAAGTACGTTGGTTTCTGGCTTGCTTATATGCTGCCCACCATCATGCTTGCCACCTGCCCGCTGGTTATGCTGTGGGGCCGTAAGCGCTACGTCCGCCGTCCCCCCGCAGGCTCTGTTCTGGGCCCCGCCGTCAAGACCTTTATGCTTGCGCAAAAGGGCCGCTGGTCGCTCAACCCCTTCACCACCTGGAAGAACATGCACGATGGCACGTTCTGGCAAAAGGTCAAGCCGAGCTCGTTTGCTCCTGGCACCAAGCCCTCGTGGATGACGTTTGATGACGCCTGGGTTGACGAGCTGCGCCGTGGTTTCGCTGCCTGCTCCGTCTTCTGCTGGTACCCCATCTACTGGCTGACATACAACCAGCTGAACAACAACTTGGTCTCGCAGGCTGCTACGCTGCAGCTGCACGGCCTGCCCAACGAAATTGTATCCAACCTTGACCCCTTGGCTCTGATTATCTTCATCCCCATCTGCGACTTTGGCCTGTACCCTCTGCTGCGTCGGTGGAAGATTCGCTTCACACCCATTCGCAAGATCTTTGCCGGTTTCATGACTGGTGCGCTGGCCATGGTGTACTCGTGCGTGCTGCAATACTACATTTACCAGCAGAGCGACTGCGGCAGCTACCCGTCGACATGCAACACCAAGCCCAACATTTCCGTGTGGGTGCAGTCGGGCGCGTACATTCTGATTGCGCTGTCGGAAATTTTCGCCTCCATTACGTCGCTCGAGTACGCCTACTCCAAGGCGCCTACCAACATGCGTTCCATGGTGCAGGCTGTGTCGCTCTTCACCAGCGCCATTTCGGCCGCCATTGGCCAGGCCTGGGTATCACTGTCCGAGGACCCGCTTCTGGTATGGAACTACGGCTCTGTCGGTGTGCTGGCGTTCATCGCGGGTATTCTGTTCTGGTTCCAGTACCGTCACCTGGATGACGAGGAGGACCAGCTGAATGATCTGGTGGAGGGTAACATGAATGCCGATGCGCCGGTGCAGTCATCGAGCAACGAGAAGGTTGATGCTTAGTTCATTAGTTTCTTAGGTGGTAAAATGTGTGATGATAGATATCTTTTAGTAATCCATTTTTTTTTTTTTTAATTATCTGTCTTGGTTTTTGTGATGAATGCTTGGTAACCAGTTAGGGCCAACCTCTGGGAGATGTCGTGACACAGGCCCACTTGTAATTAGGGTTCTATGGTCTACAGAGGGTTACCTCTTCAGGTCGACATCTGTGTGGGGGGCGCACTGATTTGATTTGTCTCATTGTTCAATAGCAATGAACAATCACGACAAAAGGCTATTCTTCTCTTACGACCCCAGTATACCAGCTTCTCATAACGGGGAGGCAGCAACCAAAATCAACTCCAGCGGCAATCAGCGGCTTTACCTCGCAGACTTGAACAATAAAAAACAAGCAAGGAACCCTAAAGGCCAAGAATGCAACGCTCTGGGACGAGTTCCATTTGTCATTCAGGTATCATCAAGGTAGATTTGGCTTAGTTTGGTTTAGAGGGGGGTCAACCCCACGCCAACAACGCCCGGGATGAGTGATGGTGGTCATGGAGAGAGCGCGGGATTGAGTTTATATCTGACAAAAGCAAAGGCTGTACACATTACGTTGGGTTGGACTGTTCTCGACATGTGGACGCGCGGTAGCTTCGGCTCCGGTGTATACGCCAGACCTTGAAACAATAACCCTCGCTTTGTTTTTCCCGTCTCTTTTTAAAAAGACAGTCACTCGTCACAAATTCTATTCATGTCAACTTTTGCACGCTGCCCCCCTCCCTCTTCTATCTCCACCGCCAGCTAACCAAGCATCCACATGAAACCTCAAAGTTATTTATGAAAAAAATTACAATGTGAGAAAAAAAAACACTTTTTACTTTTCTTCGTTTACCGATACCGACCAGCGCCGCCTTTGTTGAATCCCGCTTTGTTCAAAATACACAAGAAAATGGCAAAAGAAAAAAAAGAAACACAAACTCCAAAATACAAGATGAACAGAGAAAAAGACGCACTCCAAAAAAAAAA
>JACYXV010000445.1:0-14512 GCA_016859225.1 Thielaviopsis cerberus | reverse complement strand
CAGGAATCTTCTAGCTAGCAGCTTCAGGTATGTAGGTGAAAAGGGATTGCCTCGTCGGACAGTGGCGATAGTGGCGTATTGGCGGCGGAAGAGTTCGGCTTCTTGAGCAGCCTTGTGAATGATATGTGAGCTGATGATCATGTTGCCGTAGTTGTCAGAGTCGCGGTGTACGCATTCTTGAGGGAATTGCGGACCAAAGATGGGGACGAGGGCGCCGGCGATCTCATAGCAAAAAGTGGCGCAGACGGCGCGGGCACACTCATAGGGCATCCAGTAGCCTAGGTAGTCAGTACTTGGTCCCAGTTCAAAGAAGAATAGACTTACCTTGTGCCATAATGGTGCCACCAGTAATGCTGTGAGTAATTTCCTTTAGACCCGGATTCATGTTGAGCATCTTAGCTGGCATGGTCTAGACAAGGTTAGCGTTAATTGGTTGTTGCACAAGCTAGGGTTAGTCAGGGTTGACAGCATACCTTGCCGTAGTCACAGCACTTAAAGAAGGGCGTCATGCGCACAAGACCGTTGTTGTAGTCCCACATGACGTTGAACTCGATGCCCTTTTTGTTGCAAAAAGTGTATGAAAACACTGACTGGTTAGTTTAGCCATGGGATAGCTGTGGAAGGCTGCTTACCCTCGAAACTCTCGCGTCCCGTCTTTTCGAAAAAGTCCTTTTTGCCGCTGTTGTACGGAATGTGTAGACTTTTCTCGTGGATGCAACCAAGCGGCTTTACATTGAACGAACGCACATAGTCTAGCATGCGCTCGTCTAGGTTCTCAAAAGGCGGGAAATTCACGGGCCCGTTTATGGGGGACTTGGCAAACGAGCTGTTGTCACGGCTTGTCACACCACCATGAGCTCTCGGTCTTGATGCCGCGCCAGCTGGCGACTGTGCTGGACTTTGATATACGTGCACTGGAATGCTATTTGGCACGGACCTTGGATCGCTCATGTACAGCCGCGGCGGGCCAGGCGGGTACGTGGCCATGGGGCCGCTATGCGGATAGCTCGTGGCCAGAGCATACGGTGCGCTCTGGAGCTGGTGCTGTGGGTAGTGGGTGGGATGTGAAACGGGCTGGAACTGGGCATGGGCTGACACGGGGCGCGGATGTGACGGCAGCGGTATGGATCCGGGCGGCGAGGAGAGCGGGCGGTTGGTGATGTGCTCGGCTATAGGGGTCATCAAGGGGGCTGTGATGACGCCATTTTGGATTATGGGAATGGCCGACGGAGGCGTCACCGGCTTGACCTGTGGTGACTTTGGCTCCGTCGGATTGAGAAGAGATGCTACGGAAAGCATCTTGGAGCAGCCTGGGTGGTTAGTTTAGATTTGCACATGGACAAGGCGGTGACTCACTAAAGCCGGTCTTTGAGTTGAGTGGTGATGTTTGGTAGTTGGATGATGGTGGAAAGCGTATAGCAGCAATTGAAACGTCAAGGAATCAAAGATAAGAAACGAGGAACAAAAGAAGAAGAAATTATGGCGGGATGAAAGACGGAAGAATATGAACAAGAGATCTAGGCAGAAAGAAAAGTGAGAATTGAAGAAATTATATGCTTGTGGTCAAAGTGGGAAGTCAGCTGTCACTCTCAAGCGTCTGTGAAATAGAGTGAGTGACCAGAATGCAAAACGGGAAAGAGCGAGTGCAGGAAGGAACGATTTTATATGAGGTGTATCATTGATGGACTGGGTTCTGTTGTCTCACATTGATATGGCAGGAGCCAAATGCGCAAAGGAAGGCACGAACAGACTCTTGTCCAAAGTGACTGGTGGAGTGGGTGGCTAATTGGGTGTTTGGATAAGTTCAAGAGCGAGTAAAAGGAAGGAACAGACAGAACACGAAGAGGAGTGGAGTGCATGGCATGCAGTGAGGTGAGTCCAGTAATTGCACCTGCCAACTGCAGTTGCATGCGTGCGTGCAAGTCAAACAGACGCAACACACGTTCCGTTCACAAGGGGAAGCAACGCCCAACTCCGAAGGCAAGAGCAAAGCTTGATTACAGCCTGATTGGTTCTTGGTAGGTTGACTCTTGCCCATGGGCGCTTCTAGGGCCTGCCGTTTCTTGTGTTGCTGTTGCTGTTTCTCTAGTTGCTCTTGCTGTTTCTCTAGTTGCTCTTGCTGTTTCCCCAGTCACTCTTTCTCTCTTGAGCAATTGCTCGGCGATTGCTTGGACTGCACTCAACTGACAGCCCGCTTGCTTGGCGGACTGGGAAAGAGCGATCCGGTCACAATAAGCGGGGGAAGGCGCGACAGCAATCAGCCGATTGGGGTGCCGTAGAAAGACAAACTGGAACTTACAGTGAGACGGCCAGTGATCTGTGCTGGGTTATTGGCTTTGTGGCTCGGGCAACGAGAATTGCTGTAGCGGTCACCAGACAAACAACAACAGTACAGCAAAAAGATATTTTTTATCTGATATTGGAATCCCCGGGACGTCTTCCCAGCCCTTTCGTCTTGTCTAGTGTGCGTGTTTTCGGGGGTCTTCAAGTATAATTGACCTCGCATCGGGGGTTTTGCCAAGTGTGCTGTGCTGTGCTGTGCTGTGCTGTGCCGCTCTCTTCTAGCTTGCTGTTTCTTGTGAATGGAACCTTTGTATTCTAGACGTCTAGTTTGAGTCACTGTGAT
Source organism: Thielaviopsis cerberus (assembly GCA_016859225.1). Lineage (NCBI taxonomy): Eukaryota > Fungi > Ascomycota > Sordariomycetes > Microascales > Ceratocystidaceae > Thielaviopsis > Thielaviopsis cerberus. Next base: position 11,886 of record JACYXV010000445.1, on the reverse strand, counting down.
GGAAGCAATGGCGGATCCCTGGATGAAAGAAAGTGCAGAGTTGCCTGTCTAATGATGACACGAGTAAATGGAATGAACTTTAGTAATTCCTGCTTCTTCAGAACAACTGTCGACTTGATCTGGTGGCTTGCTATTCTATGCATGGTTTTGGCGTTGCACAAGTCCTAGTACATAACCCACCCTCCACCCATCCTGTCAACGCCTTTAGCCAGCTATTTCTTGGTGCTCGGATACCGGCCTGTCTGGCTTTAGACTTACTACAGATACTCCCTTTTTAACGGTTGTTCCTTGTTGTTAAATCACTATTAATACTTTTTTGGGGTTTTCTGTCTGAATATGCAGCATGTGCCTCTTGTTAATGGGCAACAAAAAGGAATAGAGACCTAGAACTAGCTACCCGTCTTTCTTTTCTTTTTCCTTGATTTAACTGTTTTATGTCGATATTACTCCAACAGTCACTGGTACAAACGGAAATCTATCTATGAAGATGCCTGCTAAAAAACATACGCAATAAAGTGACAGTGACAGTGGCGGACTTGCGGGGTGGCAACGACGAGGCTTCAGCTGATATTCCAAGGTACAGATTCATGTCTTCAATATCACTAGTTGATCTCGGTGCTGCCTCGTCATTTACAGCTGCGCTGAGTGTCGTCACTTGACATTTCACAATTCTACGAGTTGTGGCTCTCGTTCATACCCACTTCTCTCAGCATGTCCAACACTCTCCCCCTCCGCAGACTGATTTCTGGTACTTGTGCGTGGCACCAAGCCTCACCCACTCCGCACGCCCATCAGGAGACATAAAGTAAGACGACAACAGTGCTCGCTGTTTGGCCCACGGAGCCAAGCAACCACCATGTCATGCCATATCAACCAAAGGGCTACTCATCAAAAGCAAGCCATCAAGCAGTTCAAGCAGTGAGTCGCCTGTGCTCGGCTGTTTATCAGGGGCTTGCTTGCTTTTGCTTGCTTTAGTAGTTTGTTTATAGGTTTCGAATGACTGTGTAGGCTGTTGAATAAAGTGTCGCAGGCTATAGTGACTTTATAGACGGTAGTATAGTGGTGTTGTTCTTGTACCTGCATGTATAGATACGTAGACCAGAAACAGCGGAAGGAAAGGTTGAAAATGCGTACCATATGCTTGTGTCTGTGTTCTGTATTCCTGTTTCTTTTCTCATCTCCCACCCTCCCCGTCTGTTTGCCTCCCCAATTCCCACACATTGGCACCGCCTGTCTTGTTCTGTACTGAAACAGCAGCACCCACCATATGCTAGGTTTCTGGGAGCTTCGTTCCGTTGTCTCGTCTGTTTGCCAACAGAAACTCTAGCAGTAGCTCTAGACCCGGAAGACGCAGCTCAGATGCATTTCTAATCTGCTCAGGTAATCCACAGTTAACCGCTATGCCAAAGCGTTTGGTGACGAGCACTTGGCACTAGCGCCTTGAACGCTGCAGCTGCGTTTTGCTTTGCATTATAGGATGTAGACCGCGGCTACTCCGTTGTCCGGCATGTTGATAGCGCTCATGTATAAACCCCCTGTTGAGATTCTTTATCGTCAAACGCACAAGACGCCATGCAGGGCCACCTGGTGGCTGTCGATGCAGTCTGCCGAGCACTAGACAAGGACGCAGCACTGCCAGTGAGGTATTATTCACTGCCCAGCCTAATCCAACCCAATCACACCGTCTTTGCTGTTGTCTATATATGACAAGTCAGTGTCTCACTGTCATTACGAGCCCGGGCTGAGTGTGCTGAAATATCACCAGCCTCCGTGAAATCATAGCCACGGATATTATGCCTCAGTCGGACTTGGCCACGGAGCCGACTCTGTTGGCTTTAACGGGACCAGTCGGTCAAGGAATGCCACAGTAAGCCACAGCCGGCATAGCATCATGGAAAAGAGTCAAGGCTTACTTAATCTCGGATACAAGCAGACCGCCTTCCTTTGCCCCAAATGCCATGGAGTCTGTGTGATGTAGTGACCATGTTCATCATGCAAATTCCTACAAGCCTTTTCCTTTTCTTTTTCTTTTTCTTTTTTCTTTTTTTTTTTTCTCATCTCATCACTTTGCAGACAAGTCCGTCACAAAATCACTAGAGACATTTCTTTAGCCAGAAAACAAACGCTCATTTACCTAGTACCGCTGTCTGCGCTGCAGCCAGTGGCTGCGTTGAAATGTGACAATCACGCAGCTGGGCTTGACCGCTCCTCGCTCTTTGCTGTTGTTTCTATCGTTCTTTTTGTCGCTGTTTCTGCACCTGGACGCGAGTTGTGTTTGTTGATCGGGCATCGGGTTTCCCGGATTCGTTTTATACTCTCTCAATGACTTAAAAGACTCATATTCAGAAGTCAAACACGCAGAGAGCGTTTTGATTTACACGGTAGAGCCTTTTTTTCTTCTTGGTAAACAGCAAACGGCAGCTAATTAGAAGGAAATTCAAGAAAATAAAATAACAAACGAGAAACGAGACATGAAATAATACCATCTTTCCTCTGTATTGACTATGGTTGCACAATGCCTAAAGATGCAGCACCTACTTGTATCTTTTCCACAGCTTACTCAGCTCTCCGTTTCAGCATCTCAACCTTTCCATCATTTTCTTTTGTCTTTTCTTCCAACCAGCAATAAAACGTTGCACAAAATTAGCCGCTTGACAGAAACCACAAGACCAAACCGTGATGGCCCAACGACGGCATCTCCGAGGCTTCTCCTTCCTGTGATTTACGTGTCAAAACGACAGACTCAGTCTGGTTTTTCTGAAAAGTGACCCTCTGTTGACTTGTGAGTCTCGGCCACAAGGTGATTCCCTGCGGCTTCTCACTGATTCCCAAGGAGTCTCTCTGCATCGTCTTCCATGCTTCCATTCTGCACGTAGCCGTCTGTAGCCGCCTCGGTATTTCAGACAGGACACCCGTTGACGCCTCGTTTTCTTCCCTTTTTCTGCATGGATCATTTTGTTGTCTGTTTTCTTTTTTCTTTTTGCAGTTTCTCTTTGTTTGACCTTATTCTTGTCCTGTGCTGGCTGCTCTGCTCTCGGGCCTTTTGTTGTCTTTTTGTTTTTTATGCACGGAATAGAGACTTCCTGGACTTCCTGTTGAAGCAGCAAGACGCCGTACAATCTTGTCTGGTGCTTGTGTTTCGCTAGTCGCTTGGAGCATAAAGCATTGCCTTTTCTCGGATGTAGCTTTCCTCATGGCACCAACCCTTGTGGGACCTTAGGGTTCTCGCTGATCTTGGCCTCGCCCGGCAATTCTCCCGCTCATAGCTGCCCAAAAACCTTACAGAGAACTTGGAAACCACCGAAACATCGTAGACCACGTCATCGTGTTGTCACAGTTTGTCGTTCCTTTTCTTTCCTCTATTCTTCCCTCCAAGGTCCACAGGCCAGTCTGACAAGGTAGATGACAATGCTAACCCTAGCGGCTAACCCGTATCTGCTGGCTGCCGTGTTCTTCGCTGCGTCCACGTGGAAACAGGTGCATTTGTCCAACAGGGAATGGTGTTTCAAGGTGGCTCTGCGACTCGGATAGACCAGTGTTGCTGCTGCCAACTTATTTGGCTGTACATCCGGTTCTGTCATTTGTAGCTAGTACATTTGTTTCTGCCATCATGGTTTTCACTTTGGGCTCTTCACAAAAGACATGACCGGTCTGATGACGGAAACACTACAAAGTATACTGGTTTAGTGTTTGTGTTTGCTGCGACTGCCACAGCACGCGAGCGCTGGCAAACAGCCAACGCAACTAGACTAGGGTTATCAGAATGTAAGCCACTTAACCCTAGTTGCCGTCCCAATTAGGCAAGCCGCCATCTCCTATTCTCTCTCTCTCTCTCTCTCTGTTTCTCTGTCTCTCTCTCTCTCTCCCTCTCCCAACAAACAAGCAAACATTTCAAGCAAACAACAGAAGATCCAGAGCTTGACCGACTGTACTGTGTCCACCTGTCACTTGCACTACTGCAAATTCGCTCCTCCTCACCTCGAATAGGGAGTTGGTCCTTGAGCTAGCGTGGTACTTTTCCTGTGCCACTACCCAAAGTATGCATGAATAGGTAGACTTGTACTCTTTTTGTGGCCGCTACTTTGATTAGCTCCAATGCAAGGTACAACCCACGACTGTATCTGGTCTTGTTTGCTTGTCACTTTTGCCCTCAAGTTACTCAAGCCGTCCACACCATGCCACACTTGCGGCCACAAGACGGCACTTTTGGGGTTTCCTCCTTGTTGCTATACAAACGAGGCTACATATTTCACCAGTTTAAAGGTAACCTATGTCAGAGCTGCGCCAACCACCCACTAGCCCCAGCAAGTTGTACCGGTCGAGGAATTAATTCGCCGCCGCCGCTTTCATTACACTTAATAACGTGCCGCGTCCTGATATGTACGTACAAAGTACAGAGTGAATATGGGCGGGAGTCTAGTCTAATCCCGCGCTGTTTCAGGACGTAGCACAAGATGCAAAGCCCGAAAGGGAAGTGGCGTGCAAAGGGAGCGGGAGGGGTGGCTATACGCAAGTCCCAGGTATTTTGTCGTCTGCCATGGCGTCTAGATAGTCTCCTAGGTGTATCCTATGCGGCAACTAGCCTGGGATGTTTTTGCAGTTACCAAAGCTACACTAGCACAACTCGGTAGGCTAGATCTGCACGGACGCGGATGGCGGATACGGACGGGCCATAGAAAACGCAACCATCAAGACACTGAATCGAAACAAAAACGTGCCATGCATGGAAGACTAGACAGAAGATCCAAAGAACTTCCTTTCCATCCGTCTGGCTCGGGTACCAACCGCTCGTGGTCAGCGGCCCAAAGCATGCAGACGGCATTAGCCAGGAGAGATGGAAGTGGGTTGCAAAGAGAGAAGCAGGCGACCTGGCCGCAACAGAAAAAAAACAGGAGATGCAATTTGGCTTGGCCAAGAAGAGAAGAAGCAAGACAGAAAGATCGAATCATCGACAGCCAAAACCAACGGATAAGAGCCGTCAAAGCGGCATGAATATGATAGTGGCGTGGCATACAAAAGAAGAGAATGAGGGGCCGTTTACTGTAGTACAAAATGGCAAGACAAGTGCCAAGGGTTAGTTAACCCACGTGTCATATCCTCCGAGACTTGACGCTACTACTTATCCTGTACTTTTGAGTTTCACTGCTATGCGGTGTGTTTCCGCTTTCATATGACCTATCCCGGCCTTTTTATGAGCATCAAGATTCAGTGACAACTGGAGCTCACGAAAAACCATCTACAAGCTCATCAGTGCGGCATCACAACTGCATCGAAAAGAATTACAAAGTGCGAGTCAAGTCATAATCTCTCCGCCACATTACACTAATCGTATATCCACGGTCATTCTTATTCGTTCATTCCAGACACCTCCTCTCTTTTGGTCTCTCCAATGGTTCTCAGGCGAGGCCAAGCCAAACAGCCCACCCAATCAAGACTCTTTCTGTAACCAAGTCAGAGTCACAAGATGACAAAAGAAGGGCCACATAAGAAAGCTTGCGTTGCACAACCACGAGCGTACGGGGAAAAAAATCCTTGAAAGATGAGTAGCATAGAAGAAACAAGACTTAGGAGAAAAGGAAAGATTGAAAAGACTTTGCCGTCAAAACGCAGTACGAACAAATTCAAGTGAAGAAATGCAAGATATTACTGGTACACAAGAGACTAGTAGATGGTCTTATGACAAAGTTTTAGGAGGAACAGCCTCGTTGAAAAAGCATTATATTCCATTCATTCAGTAACTTCACTCCTTAAGTTTACAATGTAACAGAAGGCTACATAGAGCATCAACAATCTTAGGGTATAGCCCTAATTGACAGAAACTGGCTTTAGGGTTAACACCAACGACGCGCTATTTGGCTACCTTGTTTACGCGAGCCATGGCAACTACTACGTCTTAAAAAATCCAATCCAAATATCCTACTGCATAAGGAAGACAAAATCCGTTATTCGTTATTGCCTTACTTGCCCAGTGTAATTGCCTGCCCCCTAATTAAGTCTCGATATCACAGAGGCAGGAACTGATTGAAGAGTTTTTCACTAGGTTTTTTTTTTTTTTTTTTTCTTTTTTCTTTCTTCTTACGACCAGAAACGAATTGCAGGCGAACTTGCGCTATTGATTTCAATTAAACTCAGCGGGTTTCAATATCTGCCGACCTCTTCATCCCGGCTTTGACGATTGCCTTCTTTCCTTCTATCCTTTGTTGCCGAGGCCCGCGACCAATTGATTGCCTCTCCAAATCTGCGGCCACCAAACGAGTTGCACGACGATCGATCTAATATACACATTGCTTGAGCTAGCCATAGCCATCACTCGCTGAAATCATGGGTTTCGACTTTTCAGACGAGTCCAGTTTTGAAATGGACGACAAAGATAACGACTCAGATGCCTTTGTTCCCGAGACCAAAGCCGTAAGTTGAAGCAGTACTCTTTTTGCTCCGGTTCCCGTTTGCATACTATTCCCGCTTGCCTCATCCCGCCTTTTGCTTCTAGCATTCGTGCACTTTAGCAACCAACGGTAATCAACGTGTAACCTGACAATCACACTCTCTACAGAAGGCAAAACCCGCCGCCAAAAAGGCCGCAGCACCCAAAAAGACTATACAAACAACGCTGACGGGCGGAAAAGCTTCGATGGTTACCAAAAAGCGTACAAAGCCACCAGGCAGTGACGACGACGATGCCTCGACAACGACCAAGAAGCAAAAGAAAGCCCCGGCCAAGAAAATGACGGACAACCCGTTTGACCTTGAAAACGTTAGCTTCATGGAGGAAATTGAAGTGCCGGTCGAGTCGACAGGAAGCAAGACGGCGTCTGAGCAGTATCAGAAGCTGACACTGCTGCAACACGTGTTGAAGCGTCCTGATACATATATTGGCTCAATCGAGAAGACGGAACAGCCCATGTGGGTGTTCAACAAGGAAACTAACCTTATGGAATACCGCAAGATTTCCTACGTGCCTGGTCTGTACAAGATTTTTGACGAGATTCTGGTCAACGCCGCCGACAACAAGCAGAGAGATACGCACGGGCATGCGCCCATGACGCACCTCAAGGTCAACATTGACCGAGACGCCGGCGAGATTAGCGTGGAGAACAATGGCAAGGGTATTCCGGTTCTAATGCACGAGGTACGTTTTTGACGAGTCTAGGTCAACCAGCAACTAACGTGGCACAGAAAGAGGACATGTATGTCCCCGAGATGATTTTCGGTCATCTGCTTACGGGTTCAAACTACGACGACAACGAGAAGAAGACGGTTGGTGGTCGTAACGGTTACGGTGCCAAACTTTGCAACGTTTTCAGTACCGAGTTTACCCTCGAGGTACAAGATAGTACGAACGGCAAGCGCTACAAGCAGACGTGGACCAACAACATGAGCAAAATTGGCAAGGCCAAGATTACCAGCAGTAAATCGTCAGACTTTGTGCGTGTCACGTTCAAGCCCGACTTTGAGCGCTTCAGCATGCCTAACGGCATCGATGATGACCTTGAGAGTATGCTGATGCGCCGTATTTACGACATGGCTGGAACCATCCATGGTGTCAAGGTGTTCCTCAACAATGTGCACATCAAGGTCAAGGATTTCAAGCAGTACTGCGAACTCTACGCCAAGGCCATTGCCAAGGAGCGCGCGGCCGAGGAGGGCGGTGAGCCTAGCACAACCGTCATTGCCGACATTGACAAGGGCCGGCCGCGCTGGGAAATTGGGTTTGCCGTTTCTGACGGCACGTTCCAGCAGGTTTCATTTGTCAACAACATTGCCACTACCTCTGGTGGTACGCATGTCAGCTATATTGCCGATCAAATAACGTCGTCTCTTTTGGCGCATTTGGACAAGCGCAAAAAGGGCCACGCGCTCAAGCAAAACCACATTCGCAACCACATCTTTGTCTTTATCAACTGCCTAATTGACAACCCGGCCTTCACGTCGCAAACCAAGGAGCAAATGACCACCAAGGTCAGCCAATTTGGTAGTCGTTGCTCGCTCTCGGAGGACTTTCTCAAAAAGATTTCTAAATCTGAAGCTATTGCCAAGATTATGAGCTTTGCTGAGCAAAAGGCCGACAAGATGCTGGCCAAGAGTGACGGAAACAAGCGGTCGCGTATCAACAACGCCAAGCTGGTCGATGCTAACCTGGCGGGTACGCGCCACGGCCACGAGTGCACGCTGATTCTGACGGAAGGTGACTCGGCCAAGAGTTTGGCCGTGGCCGGTCGTGCCATTCTTGATCCGGACCGCATTGGTGTGTTTCCCCTACGTGGTAAGATGCTCAACGTTCGCGACGCGTCTCTTGATCAGATTACCAAGAACCAGGAGATTCAAAATATCAAGCAGTTTTTGGGACTGAAGCACAAGGCTATCTACACAGACACCAAGAGTCTGCGCTACGGTCATTTGATGATTATGGCCGATCAAGATCACGATGGTTCCCACATCAAGGGTCTTTTGATCAATTTCTTGCAGGTGCAGTTTCCGTCTCTACTCAAGATTCCTGAGTTCTTCAAGGAGTTTATCACTCCGGTTGTCAAGGTGTGGCAGGGCTCAGATCCGAAGCGGCCGCTTCGTCTCAAGTCCTTCTTCACTCAGCCGCAGTACACGGAGTGGAAGGAGCAGCATACCCATGACATTTCCAAGTGGCATACCAAGTATTACAAGGGTCTGGGTACCTCGTCCAACGAGGATGCGCAGGTCTACTTTACCAACCTGGACGACCATTTGAAGGAGTTTGAGACGATGAAGGAGGAGGAGCCAAGTTTGTTTGAGCTGGCCTTTTCCAAGAAGAAGGCGGATGCTCGTAAGGAGTGGTTGGGTAACTTTGTGCCTGGTACGTACCTGGATCACTCGACAAAGTCCATCACTTACACCGACTTTGTCAACCGCGAGTTGATTCTATTTTCCATGGCCGACAATATAAGATCAATCCCGTCGGTCCTAGATGGTTTCAAGCCCGGTCAGCGTAAAGTTATTTATGCCTGCTTCATGAGCAATATTGTCAAAGATATGAAGGTGGTTGAGCTTGCTGGTTACGTCTCGGGTCGTACGGCCTACCAGCACGGTGAGGCATCGCTGCAACAAACTATTATTGGCCTGGCGCAGAACTTTGTTGGTTCCAACAACGTCAACTGTCTAGAGCCCAGCGGTAACTTTGGATCTCGTCTAGCTGGTGGTTCAGATGCTGCCTCGGCTCGTTATATCCACACGCGTCTGTCGCCATTTGCGCGCCGTGTATTTAGTGTGTTGGATGAACCGATTTTGGAGGACCAGTACGAGGACGGCAAGAAGATTGAGCCCAAGGTTTACGCTCCCATCATCCCCATGGTGTTGGTGAACGGTGCTGATGGTATTGGCACGGGTTGGAGTACGTCTATTCCCAATTTCCACCCTATTGACATTGTCAACAACCTAAAGCGCCGTATGGGCCGCATGGAGGGTGATATTCCCGAGGAAAGACCGTTTGAGCCCATGATGCCGTGGTTCCGTGGCTGGAAAGGCACGCCTGAGGCTGCTGGCCCTGACCGGTACCGCTTCAACGGTATTGCCCAAGCCAGTGACTCCAACCCCAAGGAGATTTTGATTACGGAGCTACCCGTGCGTATGTGGACCGACGATTTCAAGGCACGTCTGGAAGAGGTGATTTCAGGTGCCAAGGGTCCCAGTTGGATCAAGGACTACAAGGAGTTCAACGATCATCAAAACGTACACTTTGAGGTCATGCTCGATGAAAAGTGTGTTAAAGGCGTCATGGAAGAAGGAATCTTGGAACGCTTCAAGCTGACTAAGCAGGTTGCCACTTCCAATCTGGTAGCCTTCAACACCAACGGCCAGATTCACAAGTACGAGAACACGGAGGAGATTATGGAGGAGTTTTACCACTACCGCCTGGGCATGTATGAAAAGCGCCGCAAGCACTGGCTGGATGTGTACCACCGGGACTACCGCAAGCTCAAGAACCAAGCACGCTTTGTGCAGGAGATTATTGCTGGCAAGTTTATTGTTTACAAGAAGAAAAAGTCGGTGTTGGTGCAGGATCTGCGCGACCGCAACTACGAGGCTTTCCCCAAGGTGACGGACGCGCGCAAGCGGGCGGGCAAGGACGACGACGAGGATGAAGAGGAGGACGAAAACGATGCCACCAACGCCAGCGACTTTGACTATCTCCTGTCGATGCCCATTGGTCGCTGACCGAAGAACGTCTGCAGCGCCTGCTGGATCTGATTGCGCGCAAGAAGCTTGAGTACGACGAGCTTGAGGGCAAGACAGCCAAGGACCTCTGGCTTATCGATCTTGACGCTTTTGTCGCCGAGTGGGAGACGCAGCTACAGCTTGACGCTGAAATCCGCACAAACATTCGCCGCAAGGGCAGAAGAGTGTCCAAAAAGATTGGTGCCGGCAAGGGCCGCCGTGCTGCCAGGGACGACGACGACTACAATCCGACAACGTCAAAGTCACGTGGAAAGAAGGCTGCCCCCAAGCCGCCGCCGGAGAAGACGCACATGCGTTTCCAGGAAATGTTCAACAAGGAGGACAAGAGTAAGGATAAGATCAAAAAGGAGGAATCCAATGATGACCCCGTGCTATCGGACTTTTCTGATGGCGATTTTGTTGCGCTTAAGCGTGGCAAGACTGGTGGTGCTTCATCCTCCAAGTCTGCTGCACCCAAGAAGAAGGTTATCAAGGACGAGGACGACTTTGAAGATGAGGATATGAAGGATGATGAGGAAATTGATTTCGGTACGCCCACGAGTATCAAAACGACACTTCCTCGTCGCGCTGCTGCCGTCAAGGCCGCTACCAAAAAGACCTTTAACTTCTCCGATAGCGATGAAGACGAAGACAACAGCAACCTTCTCGGCGACGTGGCTGGTATGGTTAAGGGCATCAACGGCAAAGACGCCGACACCGACGACAAGTCGCGAATCAGCAAGTTCTCTATGACCTCTACTGGTAGCTCCTCCGCGGCTGCGGCTGCTGCCAAGGCCAAGGCTATTCCCAAAAAGACCAAGAAATCAGCCTTTGATTTTGGCGATAGCGATGGCGAAACAAACTACGAAATGCTCGTAAAGTCGTCGCCCGCGCACCACGGCAAGGAGCTCGAGACTAAGAGACTGGCCAACCAGCCTGGCAGCGGCAACGATGATGATGACGACGACTTGTTTGACATGTCTGACCTGGCAAAGCCCGGACGCAAGCATTCCGCTGCCGGCACCTCTGCCGCATCTAGTCTGCTCTCCAGCCTTGGCGCCAAAAAGGTCCGCAAGGCCTCGTCCTCAGCCACCCCTGCTGCCGCCGCCTCTTCCTCGTCGGCACTCCTCGGTGCCAACCGCGCTGACACCGACAAGAAACTCTCGCCCGCGGCGCGCGCATACGCCGCCAAAAAGGCCTCGACGACGGCATCGAAATTCGTGCTTAGCGACGACGAGTCAGACGTAAACAACCTGTCAGAGCCGGAATTCGATTCCCCTCCGCCGACGACAGCAGCCTCTGCAGCGAAAAATACCTTGTTTTCAGGCAAGAAAAAAGTGACGACTGCATCGGCGGCCAAGGCCAAGGCCAAGAAGAAGACGGACAGCGATGAGGATATGGATGATATGGATGACTTGGACGCTGCGCCAGTCGTCTCGAGTCGGCCCTCGCGTGGGAGAGCAGCGCAGAAGCCTGTCAAGTATATAGAGTTGTCTGATGAAGACGAAGATGAGGAAGAAGAAGAAGAAGAAGACGAGGAGGATTTTGACATGGACTCTGAGTAAACGGTTTTGTTCAATATGTGGAGCAGAGCATAAATTATCTTTACATATTATAAAAAGACAAATGTATGCCAACGCTCTTATTTACAGTGGGGGGCCAGATTTTTCGGCTCTAACCCTATCTAAAGGATCTTGAGAT
>JACYXV010000443.1:0-14527 GCA_016859225.1 Thielaviopsis cerberus | reverse complement strand
TGTTCCAGTAAGGAAGTAGGTAGACGTTAAATATAATCAAATCAAATCAAATCAGAACATACAAAGAAAATCATCGTGGGATTGCGCTATACTCGCAGTCGTTCATCCGAGAAAATCTGTTTTAATATATTTACGTAGTATACAATTATCTCATCACCATTCCAACAACTTTTCATTGCAATCTTGCGGTGCTTTGCTACTTTTGCCTTGTTGTAACCCTACACATAATGCTCCAAGGCCTTATACTTTGCAACCAGTCAAGGCCGGCTTGCCCACCCCTGCTGCTCCTACCACCAATTCGCACTCTGTTCTAGCCTTTGCCTACTATATCTATTATTATACTTCCAAACTACAATGGGAAGCAAATCCCGTCTAAGGCTTTCAGAAACTCAATCAATGGCAAAGGCCACATGCAAGCCATCACTGTTAGATATCCAAAGAAACGCAATTCTGTTCTTCGCTTCTGTTGCGAAAGATGCTGCTCAAGACGCAGAAAACTTGGCCTTTCCTTTCAAGCTTTTACCTAGATGTTAGGTGAAGTGCTTAAACAGCGGTCTCAGCTGATTTTCCATGGCAATCCTTTCGACAAAATTTCATATTTTGCCGCCGAACTTTCAGCTGCGAACGAGGGGTCCAAGTTTAAGGGAAGCCAAGGCTTCTGAAGAGGCCACAAGAGCAGTAGTGATTTACACTGTCTTTTCTATTCACTCTGAGATTGAGGTCTTGTGAAGAGACTCAATTTGGCGGATAGCCAGCCGAAAACCATTAACACATCTATATCTGCAGGGTAAAATAGGTTCCTACCAGTTTATTATACTTGGTTCCCTGTTATGCCTTTCACTCTACCCTTTTGTCTTGTTCCAGGCACACAAGTCTCCCCTCTTGACTTTTCTGCTTCTTTTCCCATGCGGTTTTCGTCTAGGGTTTTGGTCTCGGTGGAGCCTGCATGGTTTTTATGTATTTTATTTTATTTTATCTTCTTTGTACTACAGCTGAACGTTATTTGCACCACAGACCATGTGCTGGGAACTATTAAATCCCTTCACACATCTAGTGCGGTCATATATAGATATTATGGGCTCTGTCTGGTCCTTGTGGCTAGTGTTGTATATTCCCTTACGAAATCGGTGGACAAGTAGACAGCTCAATCAATCAATTAATTGAGGCAGAATACTCACGCAGCCTTTAAAAGTCCTCAAACCCCAGTGAGAGAAGCATAATGGATGCCAGAAGGCTAGACACGCAGCTCCGTCAGAGGAGACACCAGCCGGGGATACCAATGCCTGACCATGGCGAATGGTGCTGCCTTTACGCGCACCTGTAACCGACCAACTATCCTCGACTAGACCTCACACCGCCTCGGTCCTTCGGGCTTGCCAAGAGATGACCTATATTGTTCTCTTTTATTTTTGTCGTTTACCTGAGCGTAACTTGGCTGATTCGCTTATTTTTATCTAGTTTTGTTGGGTTGTTCTATGGTTGTACACTATCTGCGCCATAGGTCTCGTGTCTGGGGCTGGTTAGCGCTATACAGCGGCTTGCGGCCTCTATCCCCTGCGAAATCGATAGATAATAAATGGGTCAATCAATTAAGGCGTCGTATTTTCCCATTGTATCTTTCCATTGTCTTCCCATTGTGTTTACCAAGAACCCATTCCGGACATTATCCGGCTAAATAAGAACAATGCACATGAAAGTACTTGGCATAGAGAACTAGATGGAGAAGGACTGAAGTTGACTTTCATTTTTAATACATTGTAGACAAAATAAATGTGACCTTGCTTACGGTAGTAAAGAGATTTGCAGTAGAAACTAATCAATTAATCAATAAATCCAAGAAACTCTGTGATTAAAGGTATTTCCAAGGATAACAAGCTCACCATTAACTACAAGATAAAAATATGATATAAACATATTGCAAATAAACAAGCATAACAGTGACGAAGATGTTCAATGATCACTGACAGGCAAGTATTGCTAAAAACAAACAACAAGACAAATATATAGAAACTCGATAATAAAAAACCAAAAGCAGCAGCCGAAGCTAAGGAGTATGCTAACCGCTAAGATATTCCCATCCCGAGGAACAGTCCGACCACAGCCGGGTATCTGAAACATAAGCACCAAGAGAGAGGGAGAAAAAAAGAGCCTAGCCAGGCAGAGATATAATATACAAGAACAAATAAAGGGCAAAAAAGGGAGCGCAGGATTGAAGGGATATGTTCCTCGAAATGTTGATATGCTAATGGCAGCTGATAAGCGGCTAGGTACAGGGCCGAGAGCGGCATAAAAGAATAATGAAAGCAAGATAAAGAAAAGTCTGTAATGTAAATAACACCGACCAACAGTGATACCAACAATTATGCCATGAAATGCTATAATTAAATCTCGAAAACAAAGGTAAAAAAGTAAAAAGGAAAAGGAAAAGCAAGGTGGGAACAAAGCAAGTAACTCATGACACTCTTGAGCTACTAGAGCCTCCAGGCCCGTCATCTCTTATCTCTAAACTGGAAGAGGTGCCTTGGCGCGCACGCACCTTGAGCTTGACCTCAAGTGGCCAAAAGCCTTTGGCTCGCAAAGCCCAAGAGCTGCGGGGTCTGCTCTCAATCTTTTGCCGGCACATAGGGCATCTGTTGCGTTCCATCTCGGCGTTAAGAGCGCTCATCAGACAATTCATGCAAAACATATGCCCTATAATGGAGAATTAAATGATTAGCTGCATGTCCATTGTGTGAGTCCCAGCTTGTACATACCACAATGCGTAACTGTAAGGTTGTTGACTGAGTCCATGCAAATAGCGCACTGGAATGAAGCAAGGCGCGTCCAGTTCTTGCGTTGTTCTTTGAGCTCGGCCGCTTCTCGTGCCGCCTTTTCTGCGGCATCTTTATCGGCTTTGATTTTAACGTTCTTGAGGTCTAGCAGTCCATTTTCGAGTTCGTCCGTTAGGACTAAAAGCTCGTCGTCCTCAATACCAAGTATTTTCTCTGGTGAAGGTGGGTTCGGTGATGTTGCGACTCGGCGCCGTTTGTTACTATCCGCATGGTCATTGGACTCTCTAGCATGAGTGGATGTGTATTCCAGGCTACTTCCAGCAGACGGCGATGACGGCAAAACAACAGTGGCGGCTCTTTTCCGGTTGGGGGGCATCGTAGCTGATACGGCTGAGAATCAAGATCTAAGCCTAAGAATATGAATCTATGGCAGGCGAGGAATCAAAGCCTTGTACTTCGAGTCGAATAGACTTGCGTGCAACTGTATGGAGGGATGAAGTCGAGTTCGTAGATTTACGGGTGTAGACTGTTTGTCGAGATTGAAGTCAGCGGCCAATGTAGCCGATAAGTAGGAAGTAAATAAGCAGCGGTCGTGTGATTTGGCTGAGGGCGAAAATAAAAAGAACGAAAAAATGAGCGGCAAGCTAGAATATGTACGAAAACAAGTGTCGGAGAGCAGAGTCGCAGTGCTAGAACTGAGGGATGATTCGTAGGTAATAGGATGATTGCTGACCAAGTGCTGGTGCAGTGAAGCAAGGGCGTAAAAGCAAATTGAAAGTGCTTAGCGCTCGCTCGAATGCCAGTCAATACAAAACAATGAAACCACAAAATTGCAATGTCCGCAATATTCAACTGATAGCTTCAAATGTCTGTGGTAAAATCCAGATTGTTCGCGAAAGAAAAAGAAAAAAAGTAAAATAAAAATAGAACAAATAAAATAAAATGGACGGGAAAGAGAGAATATGCTGGGTACGTTGATTTGGAATGATCTAAATCCAAATGACGAAAGAGGGCTGCGACCACCAACTTTTTTATCAAAATCTCAAGAAAATGATTCATAAGCTAAAAACGTGCCAATAGCTACTTAGTACTGTCTAAAACACTGTAGTTCTGCAAATCGAGATTCAAGCAAACAACAAGACACCGCATTTGTGACTGGCGTGGTAATCGTGGAATACTGCCGTCATCTCAGCCACTTCAGTAGTTCAATGAGCCTTTTCTGGCCACCGAGCAAGATTCAAATATAATTTCTATAAACAAACAGTAGCGTAACAAGACGTTCAAAATATAAAACATATGGGCTTCAGGCACCAACCATGTGATCATGTATACTACCCTAACCCTTATGCATGACTAATTATTAACAGGGCTACCTCACTAAAGGGCGTTGCTCTTGTTATGACGAAAAAAAAAAAAATTATATCCACTTCAAAATTAGTACAAACAACAACAGAATCGAAAAAAAAACTATCATCATGTTTTATATTTTCCACCATCAATCCTAATATCCAAACTGCTTAACACTGTGAATTCTTCAATTGCGTCACGACAAATAACTTACATCCAAATGTGAAGCCTGCAGAGAAGACACACTGTTCATTTTCTTTGAATCTTCTCTTTCTGCCCCGCCGCTTACGCTGCCCTCGAGATACAGCTGGTGATTCAGACAAACAATCACAAGCAGCACCATGGCGCCTCTCTTATCTGTTCATCGATTAGTTGGCGGCGCTCCGTTGAAGTTTGCCATTACAGCCGGCATTCGAGGTGGAAGAAGATATCCAGGTGATATAAGACTGCGGCAAGCTTCAACTCAGGCTACAGCAGCGATAGCAGAGCGGCAAACTTTAGCTTGTGAGTGAAATTTTGTTTCCCATAACATTGCAATCTGAGAGAAAGTTCAAAAAGCTGATAATTTTAACAAAGTGCCTGCAACGAATCGAGTCAACGAGATTGGAATTCAACACTTGAGTAAAGAACTACACAAGAATGTCTTTCCTAATGGCCATACGTACAAAGCTCCTCAAGAGCTTGTTGATCTTGCAAAAGACCACTTGCAAAAACATGAACTGCTTGGCAAGCACACCGACGCCACCAAACCAATTGCCTTTGAGATACCTACTCTCATTGGCCAGTCTAAAACGCTCGACGAACACTTTTCCCTTCTCGGCATGGATTGTGCTGAGCCGTATCTGTCCAAAGCCCGTACTTTTGCGATACAAAGCTCTGTCCCAAAGCCCAAGGTATGGGCTCAGCGCAGTGGCTGGACCAAGTACAGCAATGATGCTGATGGCAACGAAATTCATGAAGCCGTTGATGCTCCCGATGCTGACTGCCTTTCATTCGATACTGAAGTGTTGTGGAAGGAGAACCCGTATGCCATCATGGCCTGCGCCATGAGCCCTAATCATTGGTACTCGTGGCTTTCGCCATGGCTATTGGGCGAGTCTGACAGTCCCGTTCATCTTATTCCCCTCGGAGACCCCAACCAAGAGCGCATTATTGTTGGACACAACATTGGCTACGACCGTGCCCGAATCCTCGAAGAATACGATTTAAAGCAAACAAAAAATTCTTTTATAGACACAATGTCTCTTCATGTTGCTGTTAGCGGTATGTGCTCACGACAGCGGCCAACCTGGATGCGCCACAAGAAGAATCGCGAACTTGAAGAACGTTTGCACGAAAATCCCGACGATGTCGAGCTTGCAGCCCTACTTAGTCAGAGAACTGGGCAAGAAGAGGAAGAGCTTTGGGTGGAAAAAAGCTCAGTTAATTCGTTGCGCGACGTTGCCAAGTTCTACCTAAAGCTTGCCATCGACAAGAACATTCGTGATGACTTTAGTGTGCTTGATCGTGACGGTATCATGGGCAAGCTGCAAGAGCTCCTTGACTATTGTGCTGCAGATGTTGTCACTACCTACAAGGTTTACCGCATTGTGTTTCCTCAGTTTCTTCGTGTCTGCCCGCATCCTGTCAGTTTTGCTGCTCTTCGGCACCTGTCTTCAGTCATTTTACCAATCAACGACAGCTGGCAGGAGTACATTGGATCAGCTGAGCAGACATATCTTGACATGATGGAAGGCGTTAAAAATCGACTTGTTAATCTCGCCCAAAAGGCCGTTGATATCCGCAAGGAAGAAGAAGTTTGGAGCAAAGATCCGTGGCTTAGCCAGCTTGATTGGTCAGGCCAGGAAATCAGGATGACCAAAGCTACGAAAAAGACACCGTCAAGACCTGTTGCGCGACAAAAGCTCCCCGGGATGCCTCAGTGGTTCAAAGATCTTCACACTAAAGTCACGGAGCCTATTGCTCTCTCGGTCCGCACTCGAATTGCGCCCCTGCTTTTGAAGCTGTGCTGGGACGGTCATCCGTTAATCTGGTCGGACAAATACGGCTGGACCTTTAAGGTTACCAAGAATCAATCCCAAAAGTACCATGATATTCAGATGGTGCAATGCGACTTCTTTGACTCTGAGACTGAAATCGACCAACGCTTAAACAACGACAGATCAAACATTTACTTCAAACTCCCGCACAAAGACGGCCCGACCTCACGGTGTACCAGCCCTATGGCCAAGAGCTACCTCAGCTATTTCGAGAATGGTATGCTATCTTCAGAGTACCCTTATGCCAAGGAAGCTCTAGAAATGAACGCTTCTTGCTCGTACTGGATCAGTGCCCGGGATCGTATCATGTCCCAGATGACGGTTTACGAGCGCGACTTCAAGGGAGACAAGGCCAAAGATGATCTTGGATTCATTTTGCCGCAAGTCATTCCTATGGGCACCATCACTCGCCGTGCCGTCGAGAATACATGGTTGACGGCCAGCAATGCCAAGAAGAACCGTGTTGGCTCTGAACTCAAGGCCATGGTGAAAGCGCCCAAGGGTTACAGCTTTGTTGGTGCTGATGTTGACTCTGAGGAGCTTTGGATTGCTAGCTTGGTTGGCGATGCGACATTCAAAATTCACGGCGGCAACGCTATTGGGTTCATGACACTAGAAGGCAATAAGGCTAGTGGAACAGATATGCATTCTCGTACTGCTAGCATTCTTGGTATTACAAGAAACGACGCCAAGATTTTCAATTATGGCCGTATCTACGGCGCTGGCCTCAAGTTTGCTGCGACCCTTTTGCGTCAGTTCAATCCAAACCTATCGGAACAGGAGACTACAGAAACGGCATCCAAGCTGTATGCCAATACTAAGGGCGTCAAGACTAGCCGTCGGGCGCTTTACGAGCGGTCGTTTTGGCGTGGTGGTACCGAATCATATGTATTCAACAAGCTAGAAGAGTTTGCCGGTCAAGAACACCCGCGAACATTTGTTCTTGGCGCTGGAATCACAGAAGCACTCATGAGTCGCTATATTGGCAAGAACGCCTACTTGACTTCGCGTATCAACTGGGCCATTCAATCTTCAGGTGTCGATTACCTCCATCTTCTTATTGTTGGTATGGATTACCTGATCCGGCGATTCAATATCGAAGCGCGCTTGGCGATTACAGTTCATGACGAGATTCGCTATTTAGTCAAGGACGAAGACCGTTATCGTGCAGCTATGGCTCTACAGATTGCTAATCTGTGGACCCGTGCCATGTTCGCTGAGCAGGTTGGAATCTATGACTTGCCGCAGTCTGTGGGTTTCTTCTCGGCTGTGGACATTGATCATGTACTACGCAAGGAGGTAGATATGGACTGCGTTACTCCCAGCCACAAGACGCCGATCCCGCACGGCGAGAGCATCGACATTGTTACGCTTCTAGACAAGGGCAGGGAAGCATACCTCGATCCAAATGTTGTTCCACACTCTGAGAGTGCCCCAGCGCCTGAAAAGTTTGAGTACAAGCATCGCGAATCTGTCATGGCCAGCATGAAGGGCTCAGAGTCTCCTGAAGAGACCATGACCTTTATCAAGGCGCAAACTATTACAGACGAGAAGGAACTCGAGGCTTTAATTAAGTCGCGCTCCAAGATGCGCCCTATCAGTGTCGCGCTTGGCACACCCCAAGTCGCAAAAGACCCGAAATCGAAAAAGGAAACCAAGACCAAAAACTGCGTCGACTGTTACTAGCGGAACGAGAGGCCCCGGCAGGCCGATGAATTTGAAGAATACACTGCCGTATCATACGTCGGCATTTCTAATGCTAACCCCGAATCCCCCTGTGGTTATCCAGAATCGCAGCACTTTTGGGTTCGTCAATAGCAAACCCAAGACTTCAACTTACCAGTCTAGGAATGTGGACTACAAATTCATTCCACCTGAGTTTGAGAGGATTTAGCTCTCATCTTTCGTTCTTCGCGCCAACGACATTGCACATTGTATTATATCCCTCCATTTACGTTTTTGTTTTTGTTTTTGTTTTTTGTGTTTATTTTTTTCCGGCGTGTTCTATAGTACTTGTTGGTTTGGTCATTTCCCCGCCGATTCATCTTTTCATTTTCATTTACGACTGATATGATGTTTACGCACAATTTTGTTATAAATACAATTTTTATTTGCCGTTATGGAAACTTCTAGCATTGAATGCAAAACGAAGGATGTTTTGTTTCGTGGATGGCCAAAGCAAGCCTGCGAATCTGCTGAGTTGGCACGCAAACTTTGATTCTTCGTCTTGTCGCCGTCATTGGACCAAGCGTCTAGCATGATGCGGTTCAACAACACTATCGTCAGCCTCCTTTCATCATGGCCTTCTCCCACCAATGTCTTTACACCCTCTTCTCCCCCGGCTGTGCCCATCGAATCGGCACCACCACTGGTTCTACCGGTGCGGGAACTGAGCCCCCTCATCGGTCCATACGCCAATTGCGACTGTCAGGAGATTGCCTCTCCATTTCTTGGGTCGGGCTGCTTCATGGTTCAGCCTGCGGATGGCTCCGTGCATGGTAAATTCCCATCTCCGCCCGAGTTTGTCTTTATTGCTGGCTATCCGTCTGACCCAAAGGGGCTGAGGCCGGTATCGTCCAAACTCCCGACCTGGACGAACACGACATCGATTTTGCCAGCACCAATAAACTCGACAACATACAATGACCGGACAGCCTCATTTCGCAGCCCGCTCGTCTCCGACTGTCTCAATATCCAGTATTGGGCCAAGACACATGCTACAAGTTGGTGGCATGTTCCTTTTGCTGCGAGCACAACAGGCCAACCGTGGACAGTCCTTATGAGTAGTGGTACTTGTGCCTTTGCTGTTAGCTTTCTAGAGTCGGTGCCACTTCCCGAGTCTGGTATAGCTATTAGGGCAGAACAAATAGCACTCGCTGTGGCTCATTCCATTCAAACATGGGAACATGAGGGCAATGTAGCTACGAACGGGACATTGATGGCTATTGGGTGGATGCAATGGAGCAGCGAGTGGATGGATGTGGCATGGACACTAACAATGTCCAAATATGTAAACATCAAGAAGACAGGGCTTTGTTGGGACGGGACTGAGTCGTGGGCGACCAAATGATGGCCTTTTATTAGTACGGAAATTATATGTATCCCGGACGTAGATCTTTGATAAACCTTATATGTGATTTACTTCCTTGTCAACTTGTGATGTATCAAGGCAAACCTCCAACCCCACAACTCTTGAAAAGCTGAATCCACTAAAAGCTCAGATAACGATAAGAAAACAGGCACCTATTCCTCTGCAACAACATTTTTTTTTTTTTTTACTTGCCCTATCAAACGCGACGCGCTTCACAGAAAACCACTTAAACATTTTATTATTCTAAACGACAGACAAAGACAGGAAAATACCCTGTCACCTCAATTTTTTCCAACATCTGCATCTGTATTCCAAAGCTCAAATAACTTAACTGCATCTCCCGTTGTCGATTTCTATTCTTTCCCCTTTTTCTACTCTATCAACTTCCTTCTTTTTCTACTCTTGTGGCACATTGTCCCCCGTTGTTATCGATCAACATTCCTATGCGGCTTGCTTCGATTGCGGCTTCCGATTTTCTGCCCCGGCTGTTGTTATTCAGCTCACGACCGCTGCCACGACTTCCCACCCTATTTCCTACATCATCGGCCTTCCTGCGCCGCCTGCCGCTTACATTTTTCCAGTTCCTGCATCCCGGGCTTCTCGACAACATGACCACTTCCGGCGATAAATACAAGGCCGCCGCCCAGCGTCGCCCCGTACCTGCTGCGAACAATAGCATTGCGCAAATGTTTAGCTCACAACAAGCCAGCCGGCTCAAGACCGCTGCCACTGCTGCTGCGCCAAAGCCCACAGTACATGCGCCGGTACTACAACGGCCAGTTTCCAAGCTAGCTTCCATCTGCGGCACCTCGAGCTCTTCCTTTGCCGCTCCACCAAAAACAAAACCCGCAGCGCCTTTGCCTATAGTATCAGGCATGACCGACCCTTTTGCCAACAACCAATTTCTTAAAGACCATGGCTTTGAAGACTTATGTGCCGACGATTTCTCGGACGACCCGTTGGAAGAATCTGGTCCGCCGAAAGCCATGCCACAATCATTCGAACCGAAGCCACCGCAGACCACCTCCACAACACAACAAAGCTCAGTCTCCACGTCTAGCTTTACTACGTCCAACACCTCGGAAAACAAACGCCCTTTCCTTTCTACGATGACTCCACCACCGCCTGCTGTAAAAAGACGTTGTATGCCCGATTCTTGGGGCTCGGCCAATTCTAAGACGGCCACCACAGCCAACGGATCGTCCTCAGACAAACCTATGTCCGTGAAAAACTCCACTACTGGCAAGGTTGAAGAGATGATTATGAGCAACATCTCGAATAAGCAGCCAACCAAGGCCAAAAAGGATCAATCAGCTGACACCATTGAAAGGCTTACTGTCGATGCCGCCGCTGCTTCCGGTGACAGTGGTGGCAATCACGACTCCGGCTCTGAATTTGTGGAGGCCGGCAAGGCATTCGCCCCAGTGTTTCTCAGCAATGAGCAGAAGAGTGTGCTTGAAATGGTTGTCAAGGGTGGAAAGTCTGTGTTTTTCACGGGCCCTGCTGGTACGGGTAAATCAGTTTTGATGCGCTCCATCATCAAGGATTTGCGCAAGAAGTGGTCTCGAGAACCTGAAAAGCTGGCTGTGACGGCATCGACTGGTCTTGCTGCCTGCAATATTGGTGGCATCACTCTTCACAGTTTTTCTGGTAAATCTACTTCACTCCACTCAATATCGTACAATTCTAACATTCAGTATAGGTATTGGTTTGGGCAAGGATGATGCAGATGCGCTTGTGAAAAAGGTTCGTCGCAATGCCAAGGCCAAGAATCGATGGATCAAGACCAAATGCCTTGTAATTGACGAGATATCCATGGTTGACGGTGACTTGTTTGACAAGCTGGACCGCGTTGCCCGTAAAATCCGCAATGTCAACAAGCCCTGGGGTGGTATTCAACTCGTCCTGACGGGCGACTTTTTCCAGCTGCCGCCTGTACCAGACGCACAGAATCGTATGGCCAAGTTTGCCTTTGAGGCTTCAACCTGGGCTACATCCATTGACCATACAATTGGCCTGACCCAAGTCTTCCGTCAGAGAGATCCCGAATTTGCCGGCATGCTCAACGAGATGCGTCTTGGCCGCATCAGCGACCAAACTGTGCAATCATTCCGCGCGTTGGCCCGGGAACTCAAATTCGCCGGGGGCCCCGAGACCACAGATCTATATCCGACCAGACAAGAAGTTGAGAGCGCAAATATA
This sequence comes from Thielaviopsis cerberus, assembly GCA_016859225.1. Classification (NCBI taxonomy): domain Eukaryota; kingdom Fungi; phylum Ascomycota; class Sordariomycetes; order Microascales; family Ceratocystidaceae; genus Thielaviopsis; species Thielaviopsis cerberus. Next base: position 3,077 of record JACYXV010000443.1, on the reverse strand, counting down.
AATCGCCTGCGCAAGCTAACGGGTAATCTTATGAGATTTGAGGCGTCAGATACAGGCGATCCGACAATGCGCGACAAGCTTCTCGCCAATATGATGTGCCCTAAGGTCCTTGAGCTCAAGGTTGACGCTCAAGTCATGCTCATCAAAAACAAGGATGATAGCGGGCTTTTCAATGGCCTCATTGGCAAAGTAGTGGCATTCAAGACGTCGTTTGAATACGAATGTTTTGAGACTGCTACCAAGCTCGATAATTCCTCTATCTCATCACTGGATCCTGATAGCAAAAGCCGAATGAAGAATGCCCAAAATATAGGTGACCGTAACAAGTATCCTGTCGTTGAGTTTCCCATCATGTCGACGGGCCAGACAATGAGAATTCACGTGACTCCAGAAGAGTGGAAAGTTGAACAGCCCAACGGTGAAGTGCTGGCCACGCGGTCGCAGCTGCCACTGATTCTCGCGTGGGCGCTCTCGATTCACAAGGCGCAAGGCCAGACGCTGGAGCGCGTACGTGTTGATCTTCGGCGCATCTTTGAAAAGGGCCAGGCGTATGTGGCGCTGAGTCGCGCAACCAGTCAGGCGGGTTTGCAAGTTCTTGGCTTTGAGAAACACAAGGTCATGGCCCACCCCAAGGTTACCGGCTTCTACAGCCAGCTGTACAGTGCGGACAAGGCGATTAAGAAGGGACATCAAACGTCCATTACTGACACGTTCAGGACTACTGGGAGTTCATGATTTGGAGTTGGCGGGTTCTTATTTACACACATCACCCCTCTTTACTTGCACATATACCGTTATTACAACAGCCGATTGCTGCAATAGTGCTGTCAGTTTTGTCCTCTAATAGACTTTTCCACTCATTGATTTCCAACGCATCTCTTTTTAAAATAAGAAGACAATGAAGAAGAAGTGCACAATACATCAGATGAGCGTGTCGGGAGGAAGCTGTGTTGTCCATTTGGCTTTGGCCTCGTTATTCTATATGCCCGTACTCTATTTATTGTTTATTTAGTTTCTTACTCTTCCCAGTAAAAGTTTCGACAGCTTTCGCATTTTCGACACCTGAATTCCACCGGCATTAAGCTTCTTTTGAAGGGTATTTTCATTTCTAGCCTATTCTCTGCTTCCTCTCCGCAAGAACAGTTACTCTCTACCAGTCCCCGTTTTGTAATCTCAATCCCCCCAATCTTGCCACACTCTGCTATAAAACGGCTGGATGGCAATGCAGTAAGACACATGATGCATTAACTTGCAGGATTCAAGAGCTCTCGCCAGTGTACTTGTCTACTCTCTATGGACACACGGGCAATCAGCCGGTCATTTCTACGTCTCCTGGCTGGCTCTTCACTGTGCAATTGCACATGCCATACACCTCTCTATACCTGGTGAGTACAGTGAGGGGGATTTTCCAAGAGGGGGGAGTAAAAGCTCGAGAGTTGGCCCATCCAACATATCTCAGCTAGTAGATCTTACAGATGAGGAGCTAGATCAAGGGCAGTGCCCGCATGTACTAAGCGTCAGAGTCAGGACCTCAAACAGTAGAGTCAGGAAATAATAAATCTCAACATTTCCCATAGTAGGTATATCAGGGGATCATGGTCGGCTTGGTCTACTGTATGTCTACACTCGGTAGAGCGTAGAGTTTAGAAACCCCATGGGGAATTTCCACATCACATAAGGGTGGCAAAAGTATGAATTCATTTACAATATGTAGCAATTTATACCAAAATAGGGCTCATATTCCTTGCGCCCAGATGTAGCACTGGGACTCTTTTACAACTCCATGACAGCTTGACAGCCATTTGTAACATAGACTTCTAAGCATTCCAATACAAGTATTATCTTCGTATCCAACCAACTGTATCACCTCATCAGTTACGACTATCAATACCGTGTATATATCAAGGCAAAGCGCAATATAGGAACAGCAATTTTAATTTTTTTTTTTTTCACTGGGCACTCGGTACTGGGTACTCGGTATCATAATGAGAGGCCGATATCATGTATTTCTGTTGAAAAGGTTGTTTTAAAGTTGAATATGCTTCGAGGTGTGTAGTCCAGTTGACATAACTAAGTGTAACAATCAAATCTTGCACCTGCCAATTGAAGGTAAAGACGCCACAGCCTTGCATTCAGCCTTGCATACTCGCTCTCAACTAGCCTCGGCTGGCTGTTACATTCTATCTTCTCCTACAATATCGATGAGAGAAATAGCTACAGCTTGACACAAAGATTCGTGTTTTCAAACAACAAGAGAATCGTCAATTTTTATAGGGCCCCTTTTCATGTGTGCAGGAGCCATAGTTTCATTGGGTTAGATGGATGGGTGCATGGGCTATTTTTGCCGCTTCCTGCTTGTCACAAGTTCTTTATTATTTGTGCGTGGGTTCGAAAAAATCAATTCAGTTCCTGTCACGCCAGATCGCCCATTACTTTTTTCCCGTTTTCTACACCACCCGACGATAGGCGGCGCAAGGTCAATCGCGGCATCGCTTTTGACTGAACCTTTATATCTTCCCCTCTATTTATCATCCTTTTTCTTCATTAGCACAATTCTGATTTTCATTTTCTACAGCATCTCGCAACTTTGAGTTGATTGCGCTTGAACGGTAAGCTTCGTTTGCGACTATCGTGTTTTTTTCTCTGTTCCTGGCTCGTGACATTGGAGTTTGCCTGCATCTGCCCTCTGTTTCCGGGATTTTGCCATTAGTGAAGATGAAAAAAAAAATTGAAGAGGAAAAATTGAAGAAAAAAATCACGTCACCATCTCTACCAATGGACCAGAATATCGTAGGGCAGCATACAATGCACAGCTCAATTGGCTTGAGTTGAGGCGTTTGGTGCTTGCAGCATCGCAGCTACACAGCGTAGCGTGTCTGCGCCGTCCTGTCTTGTTCTGTCCTGCTCCTCTCTGCCTAAATTGGCGTTGCAATCAACTTTCTGCGCATTCTCTTGTTTGGTTGTGCTGCACTCTGAGCTTTTCCGGGCCTGGTTTTCTGTCCTTGTTTCTCGATGTTGGACTTGAACTGGCGGTGCTCCGGACACTGTTGCTTATGACTGTGGTTTCTATCTTATGC
>JACYXV010000442.1:0-14543 GCA_016859225.1 Thielaviopsis cerberus | reverse complement strand
TTGAATCTACAAGTCGATCCGCTGCTGCCCGCTGCCGCCGCGTCTCAGCGTTTGCTGATAACAGCGAGGCTAGAAGCTGTCAGCGCTGCGACTATGTGTGGCGCAAGCGGGAGATTTTGAGTGCTTCAGATGCGCAGCAGGTTCTCAGCGGTGAAGGCGAGGTGGTAGCGGCGGGGGGCAATGGTACTCATGAACGGGCTTCGCATGACGCAGCGTTTTCTGGCAAAGTCGCATGCGGGCAAGGACGGGTTTGGGTGTGTTTTGTGCACGTCAATGGGGAAGACAGAAATGTACGACGATTTATATCGGCTTCGGGATCACCTTGACTCTCAGCATACAAAGTGGCAGATGCTTCATGATAAAGACTTGAGTACTAGCGTGCAGACATGAATACACCACAGTCAAGACAGCTTTTATAATCGTGAACCGTGTTGGCAATATAATAAGATGTTTAAGCAAAGGGTGCATGGAGCTTTGTGGTTATAGAGTGCTTTATGTTTTGAGTTGTATATTTCTTGGAGCATGGCAATCTTGGAGTACCGTGAGGGAGCTCGCGCTCAGTAAGATTTGGAAGTTGAGATTAACGAGCGTGTAATGTTTAACGGTAAACAATACTGCTGGAACTTTAAGGCTTATAAAGAAAGTGTCGATAACGGTCGCATGGAAGAAAGGGTAGAGAGAGGTATGCCGAAGAAACAGAGCGAGAGGCGGCGCTCAATTTATACCTCGCTATTTCTATTTGCCATCTCTCATTGGCTCACAATAAAATGGGTATTGCTCATTGCCAAATCTCCAGCTCGTATTCAGTGTGGGTAAGATACAGTGGTTTGGCAATTACCACGTGTGGTCATAACTTCCCGTTTCGGATGTAGCACAGGCGAAAAGACAGTCGACGGGGCAAGAACCGTTTAAGCTCCTGCCAACCTTTAATATTCCGGTCCACTTCTTGGCACCAGCTACTTTGATTAATGTCATTAAAGGAAAAAAATTTAAATGGCAAAAGGCGCCATGCAAAAGCCTCCGGCCCGTTTCATCCACCAAACTGCAACCAAATGCACGGCCAAAAACACAACCTCGGTCGTCGGTTTCCACATTAGACTCGGCGCTTGTCCCCGCAAGACCAAGTCGGCATTCCGGTGTACCAAGTCGGTCGAAAACGGAAGCACCATGTCAATCCCCGCAAGGCCAACCAGCGGCAAGACAGCTCTACTCGTTGGGAGATATGGTGCGCACGGCTGAATCAGGTACGTCATCTTTCCGACAAACACTATCCAGCGCACTGCGAGAATCGTCAGTTCGCTGTGCGAGTGCACAAAATTGTCAATCGTAATAATGCGCAGCAGGAACCGCCACAAACTGGCATCACTCGGCGCTGGCAGTGGTGGTGGCATGAGCAGCGGGACACGCGACGGGTGCGCCAGTGCGGCATCAGCGCTAATGCTCACAGAGAGCTGGCGCGTGGGAGAGCGCTGCAGTGTACGATCGCGCGCTACAACGTCGTGTTGGTGCTGTTTGGCCTGTGTGGAAAAGGCACCGGAGCCGCGTGAGAGCGCCATTGCGTGCGAGCGCAGGCGCGGGCTTTCAAGGTCGCTGTGCTCGCGGGCGGTGGATCTTGGAGCGCCTGGGGCAACAAACGGGTTTACGGTTCCGTTGGGGAAGACGCTGGACTTGGGGCTACTGTTCGCTTGGCGAGAGGGCTCTATGAATTGTTAGAAACACAGGTGCATGCGTAGAATTTAGTCGGGTCACAAACCTGGCGTCGACGATCCAGAACGTCCCGGAGTGTCGAGTGGCTGCACTCGTCTAAGCCCCAATGGAGGTGTCACTCGCGAGCCACCATCAAACTGAGACTCATTCTTAATGGCAGCCAAAACCTCTGCTGCACTGGGCCGATTTGCTGGGTCCAGCGCCAACAGAGTGTGCAGCAGCTGGTACAACTGAAATGGAAGGTCCGGTCTCTCGCGCCGCTCTTCTCGGAACCCCTCCCAGTGCAAAATCTCGTCGCGCAAAAGATCAATATTCTCCAGCTCCTCCTGCACAGCATTGGAGTTGCGGTACGGCAGGCGGCCAAAGCACATGAAATACAGAATCATACCCAGCGAGAAAATGTCTGACTTGGTGGTAAAATTGCCATAGTGCCCAGTGCTATCCTGCCGAAGCACTTCGGGCGCACAATAGGAAATCGTGCCTGTCGATCCTGTAGATTTCCGCGCTACATTCTGCACTTGTACCTCGCCAAAGTCGCTGATCAGACACGTTGCAATGCCACCGTCGTGGTGCAACAAGCAGTTGCTCGGCTTCAGATCACGGTGAATATAGTTGTTGGCATGAAGATACACTAACCCCGAAGTTACGTCTTTGAAAAGCGAGTAAATCTCCTCTAGGGGCAGCTTGCGTTGAAGATTTTTTGGAGCCTCCATGTGCCCGCGAGACCGACGGCGCATCTGAGCTTTGAGGTCTTCTTTGGTAGCCTCGATAGGCGCCGAACCGACAACGTAGTTGAGCAAGTCACCACCGTTGCAGTACTGTTGTAGTATAAAAGCGCAGGCTACGCTTGGGCCAAACATGGTGAGCTGCATGTCCTCCAGCCAGACGTGGCGGTAGGAAACGAGGTTGGGGTGTGAGAGCTTGGCAAGAAGCTCAACCTCAATCAGGACTGACTTGTTAGAAAGCTTTGGAAACAATGAGAAAGGGTCGCACCTTTTTCAAGCCAGGCATGGTCGTCGCCGACTGGTACTCTTTTGCAGGCGAAATGGCCTAAGAGCATGTTAGTCTCAGTTGTAACGGAGCGCCAGTGCTCTGTTTCGTACCCAGAGTACAACCGTCGATCTGATGTCTAACCAGCAAAACAACGCCTTTGCCGCCCTTTCCAAGAACCTTTTCCTCGACAAAAAAGGTCTTGAAATAGTTTGGACTAAAGGCCTCTCGTTTGATCCGGCTTCCAGGACCCTCGCTCTGCTGTGCTGGTTCATTAGATTGAGGGACCTCGTCGCCAGCGTCGTCCATAACAGCGCTAGAAGACGGTATTCCCCGCGGCAAAAGCGTTGGGGCAAAACGCCGGATGGGACTGTGGCTCACTCCGCCGGCAGGCGAATGGCGGCTGTGGCTACGGTCATAGTACGAGCCGGAGCGGAGCATGCGAAAGTATTCGGGATTCACATACGACTCATGGCGACCCGACGGCGATGTGTCAAAAGCGTGGTCGGGCGGAGATGAGTGTAGTGATTGGTGGCAGGTAGGACACTCTGTCAAAAGGCGAATGTCTAGACGCTGGGACGTAGGGTCCCGGACGACAATGGCATTACGGTGGCGGCTGTTGAGGGTTAAGTTAGGGTTCATTGGTTAGGAGTTTGGGTTGGGGTTAGAGCAGGAGCAAGACAAGGCAAGACAAGACGTACAGCACAATCTCGCGACCTTCAGAAGAAGAGTATGGAATCAGGGACATTCCAGGGGTGGCAGGTTTAATATAAGTTGAGTAGCAGTTAAAAAAGAGACCAGGTTGAAACGATGGATGAATGGATATTGAGATGAAGAAAAGGGAATAATTCAAGCAATTCTGTGATCAAAAGGGCTTTGTTTATTGCTAGCTGTTAACTCACGACTTACTGGTCCACTTTTGTGACGATTTCTGCATCCTTATTGGCCTGGATTGCATGTGAGTTTTTGGTGCGACTTTGGTTAATTTGACTTGTTTCGCCCTTGCCATATTAGGTGAACGTGACTGCAGCATCGCCTGGTTAATCACGGCAATTGCCAAATTGCCACTGGCCAAGTGGAAAAAAGAAACAGCAGAAAACTTGATGACGGCAGTAGCGAGAAACAAGGAAAGCACGCCAGCCACATGAAGTTGGCGGCGGTGTTTTTCAGCAAATGAAATAGCAAAAGTGTGGCGGCAGATTGTGGCGTGGTTGATCATGTCACTGGCGGTATCACAGATCACAAGATCACTCAAATTGCTAATGCAGTCATTTAGCAACAAGCAGCATGCGGCACAGTAGAAGAAGAAAAAAACAGCAGATTCCAAAATGAACAAACAGGAATAGAGTAAGGAAGATACAGAATGTCGCAAAGTATTGATACAAGCAGAAACAAATTACCGGCGCGGCATACCGGCACGGCCAAGTCCAGCCCCCCGGCTCATCCCACGCCGCATCAGACTCCCTGTCTGGCCATCCGCCTTGATCGGGTGGCCGCCCGTCAAACTTCCAGGCCCAAAGTCCGGTTCGCCTCCCAACGAGCCCCACACATCACCGATGTAGTTGTCGGGCTTGACGCCGTCCTTGTACTTGCAATCCCACTGCGATAGAATGCCCTTGACAACTTCAATGCCGGCATTGTATAGGTTATTGATGGCAATTGAAAAGCCGTTTTGGTCCAACACCAAAAGATGCTCATAGGCCGTGATGCCGGCCGGAGGTCGGTCAAAGTTGGAGCCTAGAAAGTCGCACAAGTCAGTCACATGGTCGGTACCAGATATACAGAAAAGACTTACCGGAGCGCATCACTATGACGCGGCCAAAATCGACCAGGCCCTCGATGGCCAAGCGGATCCACACCTCGAGAATAGCATTGTCCTCGGACGCCGTCATGCAGTACTCAGCGCTGCCGTTTGTCCACACCTCGCTAGTCCGTTGAAATGCCTCACTCAACAACTTGCCGCTAAAATATACATCGCTAGTTGCCGTATCACAGGCTACGATCGCAGGTGGTTGTGTAGCTGCCTCGACTGACGCGCCCATGGACTTGTACCGCATTCTGTACTCGTTGGTTGCATTAGAGTCGGCCAGATGGGCGGTTTGGGCAAACGCCACAGCCTCGTTGCGCAGCGCATTGTTGAGCTCAAACACTTCGGTGCCGTACAGAACCTCTGGGAACTCGAGCGGCCGCTTAGTCCCGTATGCTACGTATCCCGTGCTCCATGACGAGGGGATCTCGCGCGCATCAATCTCGTATTGCAGAGCAACTTGCACAGCATACTTGGCAAATGCGACGCTGCCAAGCGTTGCCCGCTGCGGTTCACGCCCGCGATACCGCTGACCATTATGTATGTCGATGTCAGGTTGAATAGCGATGAGAGGCCAAGAGCCATGGCGGTGGCAGCGGCGTTGATCTCGCCCATGCCCGTAGTGACTTGACAGACGGAGTGGTCAGCTGTGCAGTGCACATATGGGTAGAGCATGCAAAGGCCAGACGAGGTGGTCTGCACAGCCTGCAAGTCGCCTAGGCCGCTTTCAGCCCAGCGATCGATCCAGACGTCTCCTTCAGCGGGAAACTACATGATGTTAGTTTTCAGTGCCACTATACATGTATGCAAATCGCTATGCATATAAAGACATACCAGGCTAAAAATCAAGACTTTGGGCGCAATCTTGCCCGTCGAAGGGGCCGACGGCACGGTTTCATCTGAATCCGACGACGAGAGCGGCGCCATCGGGACTCGTGCACCCGAGGCCGCCGTGGGCACGCCTGTCGGTGCAGTCAACGTCGCCTCTGCCATTGGCACGGAAGAGTGCGGGCTGCGGAAGCGACCGCCGCGGATAGCCGAGGAGACGACGCTTGGATGAGCTCTAGCGGTCTGATTGCGCAAGGCATGAGCACTCGCCTGAGCCCAAAAGGCACCTCCAAAGATGAAGGTGGTGAAGGCGGAGATGTGCATAGTGGGGAGATGAATGTATATATATATATATAGAAGAAAAAGGGATATTACAAGAATATAACAGATAAAAATACAGAGAAATAAATACAGAAAAACAAGGGCAAAAAGAGCGAGATCGTCGATGCCAAGATCTGGACGAGGAGCAGGAAGATAGGAAACAAGAAACCCGGCGGTCGAGGGTCTTTTATCCCAAGGCAATCTGCAGACTGTCTGAGATGCGATGCGATGCGATGGCAAACGGGAAAGCCAAAAGTACGGGTCAGATCCGAGATGGTGACTCGAGCGCAGCTGGCTGGACTGACAGCTGGACTGGATAGATGACTGATTGGGTGACTGAGTGGGTGATTGAGCAAGTGAGTGACTCTCCTCGCTCGCTACACAGACAAAAGGCCGTTGAGACACGGTATGAGACGCGCGTGCGCGAGGTGCGGCTGCTGTCGAAACCCGGCACGGGCAATGGAGCTGGGGAAAGAAATGAACGAGTGTAGCATGTGTCTGTGTCGTGTGTATCTGTATCTGCGCCTGTGCCTGTGTGTATCTGTATCTGTGCCTGTGCCTGTGCCTGTGTGTATCTGTATCTGTATGTGTGCCTGTGTCTATATATCTATATCTGTTTGTGTAGACCTTGAGCGTCTGCCACTATCCGTCTCTGCAGTCTTCCAGCAGTTGTACCAAACAGCAAGAATAGAGGCTGAGCTTCAGCTGCACCGCTCGTTTGTTCTCGATAGAGCCGGAACCGTGGATTTGGGCCGTAGCAGGGGACAGCAGAAACACGAGGATGACAAGATTCGGCTGTTATTCTGGGCAGTAATTAGAAAAATGACTTCAGTCGAAACAATGATTCATAGAAATAAAACCAGACTAGGATAGAAATAGAAATCAAAAACAAGGAAATGTTTGTGGAAAGATTTTCAGGAACACGCAAAACACGAATAAACAAGAGTGTAAAACAGGGCAAACAAAGTCCATGGGAAATAAGAAGAGAGATGCAGCCAGGAGACTGTTGCTAGTGGCGATCTCTGCCGTCAAGCAGCGCTGCATAAAGAAGAACCAGCTCTGACTGAACCCGGATAGCAAGGCCGCACCACTCCATCACCTGAGCTTGCATAGGTCTCATCCTCGACTTCCCATCACCGGCTCACTGCAGCGTGGAAATGATACGATGGCCGGTCTGCGAGGGCCTGCGAAGGCCTGCGAGGGCCTGCAAGGATATCGCCAGCCTACATGGGCGGAACTGCAACCTTCCTTGAGGCTTTTCCGCCATTAGATAAACAAAAGCAAAGCCAAAGGCAAAAGCAAAGCCAAATAATAGCCAAAGCCAGCGTCCCACCTGTGCAAGGTCGGACAGTTTCGTTTCGGCAAGAAAAAAGCATGGTATAGGCGAGGCGGGCAATAAAGAGCCGATGGTGAATTAAACTATGCTCTCACCTTCATTCACGTGTATTTCTTGACTCTCTCAAAGCCTTTTCGCGTGATTTGGCCCAACGTGTGCCTTGACTTTTCCTTAGTGGCGTCTTGTGCGACTCAAAAATATTGCCGCCACAATCGGCGCCTTCAGCTTGAAAAAAATTCAGGGACCGAAATTCTTGTAAGTCGTGATATTTCGCGGCCCCACTAATCTCAGGTCAGTGTCACGTGATATATTTATCCAAGTTCTTACCTCTGGGCCCATCTCCATCTGTCACTCCGCCATTCCTCACCCATCTCCATCTATCACCCCGCCATTTCTCGCCCATTCCCATCTGTCACTCCGCCATTTCTCGCCCACCTCTCATCCATATCTCCCTCGCCCATCACTCACCCATCTCTCACTCTCGCTGCCATGGAACCCCTAGACATCCAACCCAACGGCATCTTCATGCAACCCGACTTCATCACCCCCGCCCACGAAGCCGCCCTACTCCAAATCTTCCGCCACAACTTGTCCTGGCCTGACCGCAAGGGCCGGCTTTCACTGCACTATGGACATACTTTTAGCTACCAGACTTTTGGCATAGACCCCGCCACGCCCTTCATCCCCTTTCCCGCCTGGCTCGTTCCGCTACTACCCGTGTCGCGCGAGGGCCGCCCGCCCGACCAAGTGTGTCTACAGCACTACTGCCCCCGGCACCGCATCCCGCCACACGTCGACACGCACAGTGCCTTTGACCAGCTGTATGCGTTATCACTCGGCGCACCCGTCATCATGCACTTCAAGGACGGCGCGACGGGGCAAGTTGTCGACGTCGACTTGCCTGCGCGCAGTCTCATGCAGATGAGTGGCGATGCGCGGTTGCATTGGACACATGGAATCCGTGCACGCAAAACGGATACACTACCGGATGGAGAGGTTCGCGTGAGAGGGCACAGGTGGAGTCTGACGTACCGCTGGCTGAGAGAGGGCGCGGTGTGTGAGTGTGGAAATGAAAAGCTGTGTGATACGGCGCAGCGGAGGCTGGGCATTGAGAAGGAGTATCGGTGGAAGAAAGACACAGCTGAGACGGCCGAAGAGAAGTTAAAAACTTGATTCATTGGGCTATGTTATGTCTACCTATTCCGCAAGAGAATATACGGTATCAACCGCAAAGGTTAGACAGGGACCGTGAGGTTTCTGCGGGGCGCTACATATGACTATGCCAAACTGCACGGAGCGGATCAAATAACCTTTAGACGCACGACCTATGACGTAGTCTAGCATACAGTCGCAACACAACCCAAAAAGACCAAGAAAACAAAATTTAAGCAAACGCAACCCTAAACAAGTTCAAAAAAAAAATGAGGGAAATAGTTGGGCATAGCTGATCACTCAGCCATCAACCACGGGCAGCTCAAACCGCTGGGACTGGCAGTGTTCTCGGCAGGTATCTCTTCCTCCGTAGAAGTCGCATTCCTAGCCTTGAGGCGTCCATCATGCTTGTCCCACTGAGGTTCGAAAAAATTTCCAAGCGGCTACGGGATTTGTTCCGGGTGGCAAGTTGCTGTACAAATCTCTCACGCATTTCTCTCTTATCTGAGGAACAAGTCAGGGGGGCAAAGGCGTCTTTGGGCCGCTGCAAAACCAACAGTAGAAGGCGACGTCTAGATGTCCAAAGCGTTCGTGGTATTCGGCAAAGTCGCCGTGGCCGGAGACTGCTGCAAGGACACGACCAACACGGACACTGGAATACTGCTAGAGCTAAGCATTGGGCCCGGGGGGTAGGGGGATCCGGGGAGCACTGAAGGCCACTTCTGTTTTTGCCATTGGAGGCAGCTGTTTCCAACTTCATGACGCTGCGGCGCTACTTTCCAAGGTCTGGCAAATGGAAGCCATTCATTTACAATCTTGGTGCTTCACAGGCATGCAGCCTTTGGTAAGCAAGCTCTTTTCCTTCCACTTTGCAGTGTCAAGGAACCCCGCGGACAGTGGCTGCTCAGGTCCGGTCCAGGCCTGCCAGCACTGCAGAAAACGTCTTGTAGCGTCGACCCATCAATCCAGACGGTGGTCGAATGCTTCCGTGTGTCTCTGTCCTAGACGGCAGCTGTTTCTACAACTCGTCAATGAAGCCTTTTTTTCCATAAGATCTAAAGAACTTTCATCCTCGTTGACCAGGCGGCCGCACTGTATTTCAGCTGTAGCGAAGCACATGTGCGAACTGCGTACAGCAAACTACTAGTGGGAGATCTGTGGTACACACTGCCAAAGCTCTGATGGCGTTGACAGCGCGGTTTGCCTTGCCTATGACCTGCTTAGCATGGTTGGCGAAGGTGAGACGCGAGTCCCACCAAACACCGAACCACTTCAAGCTCTTCACTAGCACCAGAATCATTGGGTCCGTCTAGATTCTCCTCCTTCGTCCACCGGCAACTTGAAGGGACGTGAGCTCATCAGCCGCCTTGTCGAAGCTGCAAAGTGCATGAAGCCACACTTAGTCTAGTCTAGCCGTAGGCGGCCGTTCTTCAGACACCACTCGTCAGCCCCGCAATTATGTATTCAAGCTCCCTAGTGCTATCCTCTACGCTCTAGGCTGTGAATATCAGCACATCATCATCGACGTAGCCAAGACTGTAGAATTGGACCATGACCTTGACCACGAAAAGCACATAGAGAATGGGTGAGATAGGGTATTCCTGTGGCAGCGTGCCTTGGACAGCCCCGGTGTATCTCCTCTCTTCCAGAAAAAGTGCCACATTGCTTTCAATAAGAAATAACCAAACCAAACATTGTTCGCTGATTTGATTTGATTTGATTCTGTTTAACGCCTATCTACTTCAATACTGACGAGAGAGGGGAGAGAACCTTTGAAAACTATGAGGTACAAGCTATAAATATGCTAATAGAGGACAAAAAAGAAAATCTGAAAAACAAAAGGCCCAATAGTCTAGTTGGTTAGGACGTCGGATTCTGATTCCGTAAGCCCAGGTTCGAATCCTGGTTGGGCCTGAAGTTGCTTTTTGCCGCATCATGTGGATAGTCTGGCGTTTCTCTTACATAAATGTAGTGCCGATTTAGGGTTAGTAGCCGTGGCCCGGAATGGACCAAGCCCACCTGGAGCCACGCTTCTACAGTTTTGTGCTACTTGTTCTTGTTTTTTTTTTTTTTAATTTGCCCTATAGTATCCTTAGCTTGCAGGCGTATAGACTCGCGAGCAGAAAGTTAAATGAAAATTATCACCTAACGAGTAGATAAGAATCATCATATGTTCTTAGTTCAAATGCATCTCTCCTCTGTGCCCTCCTCTCTCAGATCGCGTCATTGGTACTAGTAGTAACTCCTCGTCATATGGCGAGCTTGGCTTTACAAGCAGACAAGTTAATAAAGGTTCTTATCTTTATATGATATTCATACCTCTAATACTCTTAAGGGTGCTACATAACACATACTACATAAAACCCGCGTGTAATCACAAGTCAACCGACCACTCGCTCCAGCCTGGCTTCTCACCCGGCAGCCGAATCTTCTCCCACTCAGCCTGTGTCACATTTTGCCAATCCTCCACCGGGATCCAGCCAATGTACGCTCTATCTCCAAACCCGCCCACCCAATAAATCTGCGTAACCACCAATCTCGCCCAGCTTGCGTGATGAATTGGGTTCCCCGGTAGCCAGTATTTCGCATCTGGGTGCGTATTGACAAAGCACTGAGCCAGATCCACCGGGCTTGTCTCGGTCGGCAAAATCGGCTCAATATAACCCATCAGCGACACACGCGGCAGGTTGGCCGCCGAGTACGGCACGGTGTCGGGCGGAGCGTCAGAGTCAGCGGACGAAAAGGGCAGCCAAGAGGTGAGCGATGAGAGCAGCGACATGCGCTTAGCGGGTGCATATGGCGGGAGCCAGCGCAGCGAGAGTGTCACGTTGGAGCCGGCAGCGACGTTGCGGAAGGTTGTTGCGATGGAGAGCGCAAGTAGCGTAGGGTTGCCGATGGATTCGCAGTCGGCAAGATAATCCATCATGGTGATGGGCAGGCCGGCAACCTCGGGTGGCGCCGCCGCCGCCGCCGCATCAGAGGACGAGGGCGACGGGAAGACAGTGGCTATGTCACCGAGCTTGGCCATGCCGAGGATACGACGACCCATGACGGCGGATTCATACACTGAGGGAATTTTGTGCGGCCATGTTGACGGGGCCAGCGGATCCTGCACCACGGCAGCAGCGGCGGTGAGCGCAAGCGGGAACAACGACAGAAGCATGATCAAGTACGTAGGTTAATTATTCGCGATAGGTTGGAGTTGGAGGTGTAGGTTCGTTACTGGTTGCGTAAATATCGCAAGACTTTGGGGGGGAAAAGGAAACAGCAATGTTTCACAACGCGCAGATCGCGATAAGATAAGGACCCGTGAACCCTAGTGGCAGAAACTGAAGACAAAGGAAAAAGAGGCCTGAAAAAGTGCAAAACAAGGAAAAGTCAGGTGTTTTTATACGCAAGAGAAAAGAAATATACAGCGCGCCACCGGGATGAACGCGTGACCTCTAGGCGTTGTTATCCACATGGCCAGCCATCAGATTCCAAGTGCGGGGAATCTAAGCAGGGCTCGAGTCTGACAACTCCAATACAGTGGTAGAATGTGTTATCAACCCGATGATATAGACACAAACACAGTTTAAATAGTTGCGCTGGGGATGCAATGCTTGTGTATCATGGATACAGCTTCTTTTTGTTTTGAGCCGTAGCATTCCCGATATCGCTGGGTACAGCCTCGGAATACAAAAGATGCAATATCACATGTGCCAAGAACATATAAATGAAAAGGCTATCAAGGATTTCGCGATGCAGACCCGTTTGATTGATTGATAAGATTATCTCCCAGGTCTGGCGGTCCACTTTTCAAGCTGTCCGCAACACCCCCTCCCCCCACAAGCAGTCATGCTATAGGCTTCGACTTTGTGCTTCTAAAGGCAAAGACTGCCCTCCTTCACGTAGCTCGATGTAAGGGTTGAGCTTACCGGGTAGCACCAACGCCTTGCTGTACAGCAGTCGCTCGTGATATGGAGGTTGGCCAAGCAAATTGCCTCGCACCCGCTGCGTCGCACCGAGATGTGGTCTGACCAATTGCGGACAAAGTAGGTAGAGTTGCAGCATCTGAGTACGCAGTCTTGTTTTCCATCGCCGAGTCTGGGTCAAGGCATATTGTAAAGTCGCCTATGAGAGCGAGAATATGTCTCTCCGTTGCCCCCTTCTCCTAAACACAAACTAATTCTCATTCCCCTCTCCTGAGTACGAATGTCTAGAAAATGACATAATCGACAGGTTCTAGAAGAGCATAAAAGATTGCCGTTAGAGACTTCAGTGTGGTACCTGTATCACGGCAGTTTGACAACCATCATGCCAACATGAGAAAAGAATTAGCTCGTATTTTTTTTCGGCTTTATTCGTGTGGTTTATGATCAGCGGATAATCAACAAGAGCTAGGCATGAATACCATATTAAAGGTAAAAAATAGTACAAAAGAGCAAGATGGTCAAACACCGGCTGTCTGATCAGCATCGAAGGGTTAACATATCCATTAGGGTCTGGCGGAGTTTCTCGGCAGGGAATAGACTGGGTGGCGAACTCCTAATTTGGACAGGGAGAAAAGATGACCAAAAAAGAGGAAGGCAGGAAGAAGCGGCGGGAATTCGGTGGTTCTTCTTGCGGCTTTGTATCTAGAGTTTTGGCTTGGTTTAGGTGGTAGAAAGGCACCAGGACCGCGCGTTGTCTTATTCTCTCACCTCTAGCTTACGAAAGAGAACAGGAGTGAAGAAAACGCCACTAGAAAGCGTGGCTGACTCGGCGAAGACGACTTCCGCAAGGAACAATTGTCAGCACCAAAGTCAGCAGAGATTAGGAGAGCAGAGAGAGGGGAGACTAGGAGAGAGAGAGGAGAGACTAGGAGAGAGAGACTAGGAGAGAGAGACTAGGGGAGAGACAGACACGAGGTGGCTAACCAAAAGGCAAAGGGCCCTTGGTTGTAAATCCCCAAGAGCGTATCAACAAAGAGACAATAAGAAGACGCAGACATCCGCATTCCACAGGCTCCCATTGGCCAGCTGTTGGCGCTGTGGATTTACTGTTGGCTGCCACTATGATGCCGTACGTGGCTATGGTGCAGTGCAGTACAGTACAGTGCAGTGCAAGCGGTTATGGTGCAGCACAGTAGCAACAGGAATCGGCCGAGCACCAGAAGCAGCGTTTCAGCGGTTCGGACAGACCTCAACAGTGCGATTCCGTACATTAATTTCCCTACGTTCCATTCATTTTAAATTCATATACTACCAAAAAAAAAAAAATCAAAAAATCACCACAGCAAAAGCCAATATTACAACCCAAAAGAGAAGACGTCCGAATCACAAATCACAAAGAGCAGCAGTATGGAATTAAAGAGCTTTATTATAATCCAACACGCAAAGTCGGGTATTAATACAATAACTCTATGTACGAAAAACAAGCAGTAGCAACACCATACTCGGCCTTGACGGCCCGGCAGACGGCGCCAAAGTATCCCAGAGCACAGCTCTCAACATCCCAAAGATTGGTCTCAAGAGAAACAGGTCGATAAGTCGTCGAGGGGAGCGCCGGAAGGGCAGCGCAGAAGGCAGGAGAGGATCAGACTTGTCACAAGGAAACGAGCGGGCGAGCCAGAGCTCTTGGCAAGATCTTTCAAAGTGGATTTCTCATGTTGTTGATTCTTGAAATCTTCAAAGCAGAAACCAAGGCACCCCAGAGACTGTAAAGCCTCAAGAAAACGCCATCAAAAAGAGGTGAAGGTCGGTAAGATTTGCGATGTTGGTATTGTAAAAGAAAAAGCAAAAAAGCACGCTAGAACGGAACGACGGAAGCTAAAACACTAGAACTCTGAAAGGGAGATTTACAGAGCCAGGGCAGCGACCAGCAGACCGGCCAGGGGAGCGGCGACCTGGGCAGCACCGGCAGTGGGGACCGAGGTGGAGGAGACGACACCGGTGCCCGAAGCGTGGCCGGAAGCGGTAGCAGTGGAGGTACCGTTCTTGTGGCTGTGGGCGGCGACAGCGGCGGCGAAGATGGCGACGACGGCGGAGAACTGCATTTTGATGGATTTGGTTTGGGGGTGGTTGATTAAAGTGTGGAGGAAATGGTGAAAGATTTAAAGAGGAGAGAAAGAGTGTTGTTGTAGTTGGAACTTTGAACGAAAGGCGGTTTTCGGATGAGGAGAAGGAGAACTTTCGAGATGGAAGAAGAGGCGAGGCACGCGCAGTATTTAAGCTCTTTGGTCGTCCGCCTATCGGGGGCATGTCCAACTTGGGCAAGCCAGTGCAGTGAAATCTGGGGGGGCGTGCTCCCCGCGAGGAAGAGGCAAGAATAAGAAATTAAAAAAGGGGAGGCGGATGGTGATGTTAGAGCCACGCCCTCTCGTCTGAGGCTATTCCCTGCTTGTCTTTTTTTTTTTTTTTTTTTTTTTTCTCGTTTTTTCCT
>JACYXV010000441.1:0-14547 GCA_016859225.1 Thielaviopsis cerberus | reverse complement strand
ACGAGGCCTGCAAGGCAAACGGCGAGGGCATTGACGATGTAGTGCGCGAGCCACGCGCCGAGGCCTTGACGACCTTGAGCGGGGTCTGGGCACGGCTGCTCATGGGCGTGGAATGGCGGGACGTTCCAGGCCGAGAAAAGAGTTGCTGCGAGGATGATACGGGTGTAGGCCGACGGGAGCGCTTGGATGGGTCTACAACCGGCTCGTCGAGCAGGTCGTTTTGCATCCAGCACTCTTCCATGGCGTCGGCTTCAAGTACTTCCTGCGACTCGGGCTCTTCCGGGTACGTCCGACTAAGCTCCCGCAAGCGCTGCCATGTCCAGCCCATGTCGAAAGCCGCACGGTCTTGAACATACGCTTCAGGCTGCGTGATGTACAGGCGGGGCTGGGTGCTCTTCATGAGCACTGAGTTGAGGAACTTTACATCCCAGAGCGCCGGGGTGGTCATCTCCGAGGGAGCCAAGAAACGCAGGCGCGAGTCCTTGTGGATCTTACGCAGAGGCACCCAGTCCTGTTGAAGACCAAGGTACTTGGAACCTTTGCCAGGAGGTGCGCGGTGTTGCCTTCTGGCTGAGATGGGCTGGAGAACACTACCAAAGGCTGTGTTGATGGCTAGTTGAACAGACCGGGCATCAGGGCTAGTAACGGTAATCTTCCGGATGCAGCCACGGCTTCTCAGGCGGTGGTCGATGACATTGTCTGGCCGGTACGCGCGAGGTAGCAACCATCCCTGAGACTCCTCATCCGGGCTCTCGCTCGACTCATCACAGAAGGGCGACTCCCGCTTGAACGAAGTAGAGTAAGTATGTGGTAGGTTCTGAGTCCACTCATCATGGACGCAAGATGAAGAAGACTCCGTTTTGAATTCATGACGAGGAAGCCAGACCTTGCGCAGAGGAAACGGTAGGAAGACAACCTCGACCTCCCAGGGGTGGGCCAGCGAAGGAAGCGAGTATTGGAGCTGGGTGACTTGGGCTTGGAGCGCCTGGATCTGGCCAACGAGCTCTGCCCTATCGTAGCCATCAGAGATCACGCTGCCTTCATTGCCCTGCCTAAAGCTAGAGTCATTGGCTAGCTTTTCAACATCCTCCATGCGAGCTTCCAGATCGCACATGCGCAAATCTGCCGAGTCAAACCGGTCGTTGCACTCATCATGGTTGCATGTAATCATTGACGCATTTTCAAGTCGGTCGAGGCGGCTTTCGTGGTTACCAACAGCGTCGGCCATACCCTTAAAAGCCTCACTGGTAGGCGCCGAAAAGTGAGCCATATCTTCAGCATTAGAGCACGCTGTGGCTTCGCTAACCGATTTGGAGCGGCCACGCTTCACTTCCTCGTCACTTTGTTTGATAGCCGCCTGGATGGCTTCAGTGCAGTCCTGGAGTGGCCGACGCACTTTGAGACTCATGCGCTTCATCAGACTGGTGCCCTTACCACCAAACGGAAGGAGATAGCGCGATGATGTTGTCGTGTTACTGTGTTGCGACGATGGGGGTGGTGGGGGACCCATGACTGTAGCGGTGACACTTTCACTTTGAGAAGCTGACTGGGGAAACACTGAACCACCCCAGCTTTGCGTGTCAGGAATCGAAGCGTCAGCCATTTCGGCGTTGAGAACATTGTTGAAGAGAGCATTTGCAAACAGTGGTGGCCCAGCCGGAGGCATAAGAGATAGTTTGTGCTTCATGGGCGCCGGCTGTTGCTGCGTTTTTATCGGCGCAGATGCCAGGGCAAGTCCGTGTGGCCTTGAAGCAGAAGACGGCGCAGAAGTCGGGGCAGGAGGAAGAGGGGCATGTGTTGGTCTTGGTGAAAATTCAGAGTAGACAGGAGGCGGCATGGCAGCGGCTGAGAAACGCTCCGATATGTCCTGTAGAGGCGTCAGGGGCGAGCGAGAAGCCTTGGCCGCAGTTTTGGCTGGCTCCGAGGGCGAAAGTAGAGGGAGATAGGCAGTAGGCGTGTCCATGATGGGAGTGAAGGTTTGAGGAGGGGCATTTGCTGTGTGATCGTGGAAGCAGGCGTGGTGCATGCACATGCAGAACTCTGCCGACTCTGGCTTTGCATTGAGAGCCCGGTAGAATCTGCGACATCCGCACTTTGTGCCGTTGGCCCCGGGCGTCAAATCGACAAAGTTACACTGGCCCTCGGGCATGCTGGGAGTGACGGACCCAGGCGTGGTAGCCTGGAGGTGGTCGACGGTAGGACCAATGGTGTTCATGGTGTCGTTGAAGATGCTAAAGTAGGTATCGTTGGGCCCTATGGTGGGCCTGGGCGGATCGAAGGAAGTGGGATCGGCCATGGCGGCATTCTTGTTGGAAGTAGTAGGACTAGAGCTGGTGGTAGTCGGGCTCCACCACGGCGAATCGGGCACAGACGGCGCTGTGAAAAAGGTTGTGGTGGTCGGAGCTACAGACGCAGGGGTGGCAGCCGTGACGAGGCCAAGAGGCGATGGAAGAAGGCCTTTGGTAGATGGTTTAAGCTTTGTTTTGGGTTTGGTGTGCTGTTGTTTTTGTTTATGTTGCTTGAGAAAGAGCTGTTGTTGTTGCTGTAGTTGTGGCGGCGCAAACGACGGGACCGGGTCAAACGGTCTGTGCTGCTGGTGCTGTGGGGGGGCACAATCGTAGTTAGCGAACGGCCCGCGGGTCATGGCGATGTCGGATTTGGATTTAGGTTTGTTGGTGATTGTAGCTGTAACTGTGGTCGTATCTGGCACTGAAAGTCTTGCAGAAAAGGCGATGGAGACGCAAGAGAACAAGACTCGAATAGATGAGAAAGCAAGGTGCGGCCGGAGAAGATGGTCCTCAACATGGCCAGTCTAACCAGAGAGCAGGACTGAAGTGTGCTGTACTGTATGGTACTGAACTGGTCCAGCAGAGCCAAGAGACAAGCAAAACACAGATGCGATGAAGCACAGCGAGTAATGAACACAGAGAGCAAAGAATTGAGCCAAATGGAATCAAAACAAAACAAAACAAATCGCAGCAAAAGGTGGCAGATAGTAAGAGGCGAGGAAACAAAAGACGAAGGGCGACTGACTTATGAGGAAGAATCGAGGTGTAAATTCTGAGTGGGTATGTGTAGCTGTACAATGACTACTAGTAGCTCTAACAAGAGACGGAGTATAGCATATGGCAAGAGAAGACGCAAGCAGAGTGAGCGAGTAGAAAGCAGGTCCGAAAAAGGTTGTGCCGGAGCCGCGAGAAGAGAGGCGAGGACGATGTTTATGTATATTGACAGAGATCAAAAGAGGAGATGAGATGAGAGGGAGAGCAGAGCAGAGAACAAGAGGACGCAAGAGTTCTGCAGGTACGGTGTTGACAAGAGTTCAGGAAACCGAACAAAGTACAAAGGCGATGAAGAAAAGTGAAGCAAGAAGAGAGAGAAAGGCTACAGAGAAGAATAGATTGATTAGTGTGAATTTTCTTTTTAATAAAAAATAAATTCGTCGAAAACCAGGGCAATAAAATAGAGCGTGAAAAACAGTCAGGCGACGATTTTGTGCACTGAATTCAAAGCATGAAATTTAAGCGGATTGAACGACGTCAAAGTGGCCAAACAAGAGAGCCTAAAGCCAATGATGGGAGAGGAAACGTCAAGGGAGAAGAAAAGTCACGGAAGAGGAAAAGCCAATGATGAGAGAGGAAAAGTCAATATGGAAGAGAAAAAGTCAATGATGGAAGGTGGAAAATTCAAAATTCAAAACGCACAAGATTCAAAATTCACAAAATAGAAATTAAAACTGGGACTTGGTTGACCTCTTGCCAGTTCTTGGTGCGCGACTGCTTCTTTCCGCTTGACTGTGACTGTGAATGTGAAGATGAAGATAAATGTGTGGGAAGAGCGATAGGAAGGTTGTTTCCTTTTCTGTTGTGGCTCTTTCCTCGTTTCTCGCTCTGGTCATGTCTTGTCTTATCCTGTGTATCTGTCTGTCTGGTCTGTCTATATCTGTCTGTCTGGTCTGTCTATATCTGTCTGTCTGGTCTGTCTATATGTGTCGTTCAGCAAGTCTGTCTATATGTGTCGTTCAGTAAGTCTGTCTATATGCGTCTGCCAGATTAAACGTTAAACGGCGGCAGGCGCGCACAATACAATGTACATACGGCCCGTATGTATGCCTTTAAACAGAGTCCTATGTGCCATGTAGGAACGGCAGTGGCGATAAAGTAAAGAGTAATTACTCCCGCATCTACTCCAAGAAACAAGCAAGAACACATGAACCTTGGAATTGGGCAAGTGCGCTGGCTGTTTCTGCGCTCTCTTTCGTGACTTCCCTGTCTTTTTTTCGTCTCGTCCAAGTCCCCTCTTATTTTCGTTCTCCTTTGTTCTTGCTTCTTGCTTCTTCCTTCCTTTTTGCCTCCTTTCTTTCTGTTCTTGTTGTGTCTGGCCGGCCGTTTGGTGCTTCCTTGACTTCAAATTACCACCCTGCTAGCAATATTTAATGCACTTCACAGTTTTGGGCTTTCGGGTTGCAGCAAGAAGGAAGCTAGGAAAAAGGAAAAGGAAAAGGAAAAAAAAAAAGAATAGAATTAATAGAAAGAATGGACAGAATCCACTATAACATGCAGGGAGACGAGGATAACAACGCAACAACTTGCAGAGAAGGAGGAACTACAAAGTACCTACAACTCTCACTACCTACATTTCTCACTCAGGCTCAGCTCAAAAGTAGCCCGCAAAAAAAAAAAAAAAAAAAAAACCCAACTAAACCAATTCACTGGACTACATCTCTCCTGCACCCCCACACATACACTCTGCACATCCCAAATTCAACCTCCTGTTACATGACCGCTCTTCGAGTCTGCCACAAGCAGCTGTTGACAAAACGCTAGAGTCAGGATGGAGAAGGAAACGAAGCTCAAAGTGCATGCATCGGTGCAAGTTGCACTACAACATCCAACCCTTTAACAGCTAACTTAACGCAAAGG
The DNA here is from genome assembly GCA_016859225.1 of Thielaviopsis cerberus. Taxonomy (NCBI): domain Eukaryota; kingdom Fungi; phylum Ascomycota; class Sordariomycetes; order Microascales; family Ceratocystidaceae; genus Thielaviopsis; species Thielaviopsis cerberus. The sequence goes on along the minus strand of JACYXV010000441.1, from coordinate 9,625 downwards.
AGACAAACTAGATTCTGTGCGGCCCCAAGACAGCAAGACAAGATAGTCTGACATAAGAGCGGCCTAGCTCGAATAGCTAATGCAACGTGAACGAATAGTGAGAAAAAAAAAAACGTAAATAACCAACGCACAATAAAACCACTGCTAGTTTATGCAATCTACAGACTTCTTGTTACAGCAGACACTGTGCGAGAAATATGCATACGCAGGTAGCTCGAGAAAAGCGGATGGGGAAGCCCGATTCCTCGCGTTTGTTTGGTGGCTTGTCAAATCTTGCTTTTTTCAAGCCAACCTCTTATCCCATTTCCATGTTTGTGTTCTTTTCTTTTGGCTCGTCTTTTACGTCACTTTATTGGAGCGCTCACAACTTCACCTACAGCCAGAAAGAATGGCCATGGTCCCAGCCAAATATACTGTCCTGTAGCCCGTTGGTCAGGTCGGGTCCGCATGGCTCCACTTGTCTGTCCTTTCTTTTTCTCTTCTCTTCCTCTCCCTTCTTCTCTTACTCTCACTTTCTTTCCCTCTTCGCTAACCAAAGTCTGCCCGGCGGCTCACCGCTGATTGGCCATACCAGGCCTCTTGACCGCTTTGGCGCCGTCTGATTGGGCCCCATTGCCTCGCTGGCCTTTTTCTTTGCATCTTTCCACTTACACCCCCTGCAGCACGTCCTTTGCAGCAACCTGCATCCCCCCCCCCCCCCCCCCCCAAAAAAAAAAAACAAAAAAAAACAAAAACAAAGCAAGAAAAATGAACAACGCAGCAGTCTAGTGTCTTGTCTGCCGTTCGAGGGCCAGACAAATAGACTAAAGCCCAAGGGAGGCATGAGAAAAAGGAAGTAGAGTCCACTTTTCATGCAGACGCATGCAAGAACCTCACAAGCCATCTTGCCGTTGCCGCTCACGCCGTCTTTTGAATATGGCGCCGCTTTATCTGGCTATTCTCGTCTGTTCTTGGTGCATAAAAGGTATACAGTATAAAAGCAGAAACGAGCTCAACTTAACTGCCCCGTGACGTTTTCTTCTTTTTGCCAGGATCCATCTTGATTAGGCAGCAAGTTGAAAGTGGGGCTGTTTTGTTCTTTCCTTCCATACCTTTTGTTGGGTCTGTGGTACTTTCCCTCTTCTGCGTCTTGTTTATTGTTTCGACTGCTTCCTTCTTTTTTTTTGTTCTGTCTCTTCTGTCCTTGGCTTAGTTCTTTCCTTTTTTTTTCTCTCTTTTCTCTATCTCTTCTTCGCTTCTCTTTCATTGGACCAGACGAGATTATAAAAATGGGACTTGCCACAAGAACAGACGACCAACGTTTAAGAAAATAGACAATGATAATGAGTGCCACATGCATGCCCTTGAGCATAGAACAGCACCAACGGCATCAGAGAGATGTACAGGAGCCAAATCCTCAACCCCGCTTTAGACGGCGCATCTCGCCTTGAATGCCCGCCCAGGGTCTCTTCTTTCGTTTGCTCCTCTCTTCTCTCTCACATTCCGTCATTGGTTGCTTTTCTTTTCTTTTCTTTTTTCTTGGGTTACTCGCGTCTTCCTTTTTCCGTCTTGTTCTTTCCTTATTCTTTTTTTGCCCCAAGCCCTGCCTTGTGCTTCCATCCATTTGTGCCAGTCTTATCCGATGGCCTTTATCACCCCCTCTCTCGTTTATTTTCCACCTCACTTTAGGTTGCTTATCCTTCCCATGATATTTTCTCGAGTTGCTCCATCCCGAGCCAAAAGGAAACTACACTGGATAGGTCCGAGTCTGCGTTTACTTGTTTCTCTTGTCAGCCACTTTCTGACCCAACCCTTCTTCCCTCTTCTTCCTCTTCTTTTTTCCCTCCTCTCTTGCATTTCCCTTCTCTTGTTCTGAAAGTTTATTTCCCTTTTGGGGTGCTGAACAAGTAAACTCCTTAAACATCGAATTACAGAGTCTCTTCCGATCATGTGGTTAAACAAAAAAAGAAAAAAAAAAAAAACATAAAATCAAAGATACAAACAGACCACCCGGTCAAATCTAAAAAAGCTGGTCCTGCCAAAAAGTCAAAACACACCTCAGCACTGCATTTTCGGCCGGGAACACTTGACATGGTCAGGTGTTACTGATAGCGATTGTTTACATTCTTTCTCTTGTGCTGCCTGACCTCTCTTTCTTGGTCGCAGTCTTCAGGTATCTCTGCCCGTCCAGTCTCGGCTTCCCGCTTTGATTTCTCACTTCTCTCTGCCGTCTTTGTTGTTCATCTTATCTCTTATACTTGATGTATTGTACACAGTGATTGTAAACCACAATCTGTAGACTATCTGCCCACCACTATAGCCTACAACATCACTGATTGCGAGCCTCTTCCTTCTCGTCTTTCCCCGCGCTCCTTCTCCTCTGACGAGCCTGCAATCTGCATTTCCCTCCCTCCTTTAATTCTTAGTTCTGGCTGTTTGCGACTTTATGCTACAGTTGCATTTTCTTCTTGGCAAGCTGAGTCAATCTTTCAATGCTCTACATGTCTCTTTTTTCCTCTCTTCCTCCTACCTCGCTACACAGCTTCCTTACTTGCAGCCTTGCTACTTTCTGCTTCTATGAGCGCCTTGCTTTGATTGCGTGCATCATATCAAACATACATACACACACGTGTAGCTACTGTAAAGACGCATATATTTCCGCAACCTACTTACCCAACTTGCAGACTATAATGAGTTGGCATAAAGTACTCAAGGCAGCACAACATGGGATGCCCGATAGTCAAAATAAAAACTTTGTAGTTTATTTCTCCCATGCAATGTTTGTGCGCCACCTAGAGCTGCATCTCCACCCACCAAAACCTACGTCACCTATTTCTCCTCTTTTACCCGAGCAGTTTGAAAAGAGCAAAGGGCTAGCTTGAACCTACGTTCCAGTCCTGCTTCTATTCATCCCTTGTTTAGCTAGCCGCCTGTTCTCCTCCCCCCCCCCCCCCCTCTATCTCTCTTCTTCCTTCTCTTCATCTCCTCGTCTGTTCCTCATTACCTGCATGCACTTAATCTACGCCTGCAGTTTGGCTTATCCTCCGTTCTTATTCTTGTGTAGTTGATCGGGCTCGATTAGTGTGCAGAATCAATCACTGGGACAAGACGTCAAAGCACAAATCACATTTGACCAGGTGCATCGACAAGTGCCGTGGGCGCAATCACATCAACGTAGACATTCTGTTTGGTGGTACTTATATATATAGAATGTGTAGTAGTGACAGTAATAGTAGCAGTAAAATAGAACCCAAACATTCAATCCAAACGCCGCGCCATATAGAAAGACAAAAAAAAAACAATCAATAGAAGAGAACCTACAGATCAACCCCATTACTCCAGCACCTGTGCCACCAGCAACAGCACCTCCTCAATGCTCTTACGTGCATTATGCGGCTTCTTGGCCACCATCTGCCAGTACTCGCCATGTCGCGGCTCGTTCAATGTGCACTTGGACACCACATCCGCCTTCTTCTCCTCCGTGCCATGCTGCATCAGGAACTTGTAATACCACGCCCACGAATCGCCCATGTCCGCGTCTACCACCAGCGCCTTTTCAAACCAGTTCTGTGCCTTTTCCAACTTGCGCTCGCCCCAGAAAATCCGCGCCACAGCCACAAACAGCAGCGCGTCGGCCTCGACCTTTTTGATCGCCTCAAGTGCCCGCGGCCGCCGCTGCGTGCGTGCTTCCAGGTGCCAAATCTGCTCGGACCAGAGGAGTCCGCTGCGCGGCACCTCCTGCAGCGCCTTGGCCATGACGTTCTTGGCCTGACTAGTGTTGCCTGCGCGGCGCTCCACGCGTACTGACTCGCACCACAGCTCAGCCGACTTGGGCACCGCAAGGCGCGCACGGTCAAGCACACTGCGCGCCTTGACGGTCGATGCTGTTTTCTCCTCGAGCCTCGAGTACAGTAGCCACAGCGGTACGGCCGTGGGCACCGCCTTGACGCCGCTGCTGTATGCCTCGCGCGCCTGCGGTACCATGTTCATGTCCTCGTAGATTTGGCCCTTGAGCATCCACAGCTTTCCGGCAGCCGGGAACAGCTGCAACGCGCGAATCACCAAATCCAGCGCCTGGTCCTTGTTATCCAGTACACGCTCAAACACCACGCTCTTCATCCACACGCGGTCGGTGGGCGCCTGTTCACGCGCCATCTCCAGCAGCTTGCGCGCCTCGGCTACCTGGTCGTTTTCCGCCTCGAGCTTGACGGCAGCCAGCCAAATTTCTTCATTGTTTTGGTTCTGCTTGAACGCGCGCGCAAGAACCTGGCGTGCGCCATTGAGGTCGCCGGCCTGCCACTTCTCCTTGGCCAGCATCATCCATAGAACCTCGCTCTTGGGGCAGGCCTCGACGGCCTTTTCCAGGACGTCCCACAGCGACTGCTTGGTGCCATGGTGACGCTCTAGGTCAGCTGCGTCCATCCACAACGTCTTGCTGTTGACAAACACTCTGAGCGCATAAGCATAAATTGCCCGGGCCGTCTCGTATTTGCCACGGTTGATGCTGGACTTGGCATCGCGCATCCAAGTATCCTTGCGGTCATCATCCTCGTCTAGACCCCAGCCAAGCGTTTCGCGGATAATGTTGCCACACGTAACAACAGCACCCTCGTCCTCGCACTTTTCAGCCTCTGTAATCCAGTCTTCGCGCTTTGGCATGGCGGATTCCTTGGCCAGAACTTGCACGGCACGATTCATGACGTTGACGCGATTTCCCTCGCCCAGCTGCTCCTGTAAACGAGCAGCAGCAATCCAAATCTCGTGAGAAGTCGGAATGGCCTTGCGGGCCTTATTGAGCACTTTCTGTGCATTGGCGGGCGTCTCGAGACGGGCGAGCGCAAGCCATAGGTCAATGGAAAGAGGAATCAACTCAGTGGCCTTGGCAAGAAGAAGTCTGGCGTCTGACGGATCGTCTTCCAGGTTGACGGCCTCCTTCCAGAGAACCTCTGATTCAGGGAGATGATCTAGCGCCTGACGAATGACGCGCTTTTTAGAGCTGGGAATATTTTCAAGCTTCATAGCCTCAACCCACAGACGAACAGACCGGCCGTTGTGTTTGATGGCCGTTGCTGCAATAACCTTGGCGTTGTGTCCCTCGTTCAAACGAATGTTCTCCAGCCAAACATCCTCGTTCTTTGGCTGCTTCTCGCATGCCTGTGCAATGATTTTGCGCGCCGTGACAAGCTTGCCTGCCAATTCCTCCACACGGGCCGTAGCAATCCAGCCCAGTGCATTGTTGGGGTTCGTCTTGATGACAGACTGTAATAGCTCTCTGACACGGTTGATGTCACCGACGTTTGCTTGCGCCTCGGAAATTACCTGCTTATTCAAGCTAGTAATGTAGCCCTGGGGATCTATGCTTGTCGCCGTGCCAGTACTCGAGCTACTGCCGGCCTGATCTAGCCGCACTTTGAGCACCTTGTCTCTGGCCGCACCAATCTTGGCAAAGTTCGTCATGGTTCCATCGGCTGCATCGGCTGTATCGGCATGTGGCGCATCCGTACTCTCATCCATGACTGTCGCTGACATTTCGCCCGAATCACGGGCCGCCGCCAGCACGCTGTCAGGCACAGCATAAAAGCGCTGGCGTAGTGCCTGTTTCGCGCGGCGGTTCTTGCCCGTCAAGTCGCCAACCTCTGGCAAATTTTGCCACTCCTCATCGGTCACGGTGCCGAGTGCACGCTTCAAGTCGGCAAACTGCTGCTGAATCTTGGGGTTCTTGCGCTCGTATTCCTCGCGCTCGGCTTCTTCGCGAGCCTCTCGTTGTGTCTTGCGGCGCTTGGCCATGCGTTCGTCAACCCATTTCCACACCTCGTCGGCCTCTTCATCGTCTTTATCATAGCTGCCGCCGGCAAAAAGACCGACCTCGTTATCAGGATCCTGGTATCGCTCGGTATCGGCTTCGTCGTTTTCGGTTTCTTTCTTGTCGCTTTTCTTGCCGTCAGCGGCAATTCCGAGCTGGGCAGCACGCTTGGCAACAATTTCCTTAATCTGGTCGTCGCTGGGTCCGTCGCGGGCAGGACCTAAATCAGATCGGGTAGTGAAACCGGTAGCACCACGACCGAGACCGGCCACGTAATTTTCGGGCGCCGGCTGGCTAAGAAAGTCTCTTCTTCCCGACATCGTAGGTAGCTGATTATGATTATAGAGTGGCCGATTCTATTGGTGGCGCTGCCAGTCTGTCGTCTGAGCGTGACTAGCTCACTGAAAAGAAAAACACGATGAATGAGCTAGATCGGACTCCAAGAAGTTGAGTCGCAACGTACTCTTGTAAAATTCAAGTTTGCCTTATATTCTCGTGATTTGTGCCGTTGAAAGTCGAAGAGATATGAAAAGAGTAATAAAGTTGAGAGCAATACTGGATTCCCGCGTGGAGGTCGCAGTTGAGCTCTGATGCGTAGCAGAAGCTCAGTTCAAAGAATGGCAAGGCTGAAGGTGGGCCGTTCCAATAAATTTTAGCGAAGCCTTGACCGTGCTAGACTCTCTCAACACTGTACTTTGACACCGTCCTCTGTTCAAAGCTCACCGCCTTTATCTTATCGCAAAAATATTAAAGGCCCCACATGGCAGAAATCTACCATGGCAAAAAATTGTGCGGGCTCTTTCACGGAAAAGAACCCCGCGACCGCATTGCGACAGCAAACATACACACGGCGCTTACTATAAAACGGCAACAGTAAATATGGGCAAGGTCAAGTCTACGAAGCGCAACGGCGGCGCTACTACGCCTTACGATAAGTCATCCAAGAACAACATTTTCAAGTTCAACAAGGACTACGGGTACGTCTTTTGGTGAGAGATGGAGGTCAGAGCACAGCAGCTAACAAGTGGCAGTCAGGTATAAACTCCCGTCGATATCGAACATTCACGCTGCAAACTAACCGCTTCTGCCGTGCAGCATATTCTCAAGAACCCCGGTGTTAGTGACGCCATTGTCAACAAGGCATACCTGAAGCCGACCGACACGGTCCTCGAAGTCGGTCCCGGATCCGGTAACCTGACGGTGCGCATTCTTGCCCAGGCCAAGAAGTTGATTTGCGTGGAAATCGATCCACGAATGGCGGCCGAGGTCACCAAGCGTGTACAAGGCACGCCCGAGCACCGCAAGCTTGAAGTGCTCATGGGCGACGTTATCAAGATGGAGCAGCTACCGGCGTTCGATGTGCTCATTTCCAACACACCGTACCAGATTTCGAGTCCGTTGATTTTCCGGATTCTTGGTATGCCAAAGCCACCGCGCACAGCAGTTCTTATGCTTCAGCGCGAGTTTGCCATGCGTCTGGTGGCGCAGCCGGGCGATCCTCTGTACTGCCGGTAGGTTCATATATATCTCTACAGTGTGGGAACCGGTTTGAGTTCTAACAAACGCAGTCTCTCTGCCAACGCGCAGCTGTTTGCCAAGGTATCGCACATTCTCAAGGTTGGCAAGGCCAACTTCAACCCTCCGCCCAAGGTCGAGTCAAGCGTGGTGCGCATCGAGCCCATCTACCCGCGGCCCGAGGTCAGCTACGAAGAATGGGACGGCCTACTACGCATTGTCTTTTCGCGGCGCAACAAGACCATCCGTGCATCTTTTTTGACGGGCAAGATTATGGCCATGCTGGAGCGCAACTACCGTTTGTGGGCTAGCTTGCACAACGTGCCGATTGACGATTCTGCTGTCGCCACGGGTACTAGCGCTGCCGACGACGATGAGAACATGGAAGAAGACGACGATGAAGACATGGAGGTTGATGACGACGAGGCGCCTGAGTTCTTCAAGGACATGCAGGTCAAGGGGGGAGCAAATGAAAAGACGGCAAGCAAGCACGGCAAGACCAAGACAACGGAGCTGGTCAAGAGTAAGGTGCTGGGCGTGCTGGAGCGGACAAACATGGGCGAACAGCGTGCGTCCAAGTGCGACCAAAGCGATTTCCTGCGGCTGCTGTATGAGTTCAACAAGGAGGGTATTCACTTTTCGTCGTAACCGACCAGTACGATGATGTTTCTGCCTGAGTTGTTGGTATTTTTTTTTCCAGGGTGGCTCGTTATTCTCCGAGGTCCTCTCATCTTGTTATGACTGTTTATGTTGCTGTTTTCCGGTGTGCTTTGTTTTTTATCTATCATGCTGTTTGTTTGGTTATCGCGGCGTTGGCGGAGTTGGTATATAAAAGTGCAAGAGGATAATTTAAATGATGTTTGCAAGTTATAACGTTATATTGCGTGATTGTGTCCTGATAGATACAAAGGATTTGTTTTGATGTTCCATGGAGTGTCGTCAAGCTGCACTGTTAGGGTTCACGATAGTGCACCTGAACCATTTAACCCTAGGTTTGTCCAGTACTGCCTAATCAGGAAAAGCTAGGTTCGGCCAGCATTGACCATTTGGGAAGGTAATTTAAACCAAGCTTAATCTGCATGATGTTTGGATGGCACCTTCACAATCAGATCGGCGACGAGACAAGAGGGAGAGAAGAATGGGCCCAAAACGTGAAAGCCAAGCTGTCATTAGTAACAAGCTTTTCGGCTGCGGCATTTTGAAATGAAGATTTGGAGAACAGAGGGGCAAGACGACGCTCTGGACATCATGCCAAGACGGGTTTCTGGGGAAGACGGTCGTACCATTGCTGGCTACTTGGCACTTGCCAACCTCTAGTCATTGACTACGGACTACGGACTACTGACTACTGACTACGGACTACGGACTACTGACTGCCGACTACCGACTACTGACTACTCACCACCCACTACTCGCTACCAACTACTCATTATGAAAGACTGTGACATCACTGTGGGCTTGTTCCTTCAAGTCCGTGGCTGTGTTCGAAAGCATATTATACAAACACTTCTTCACTGACAAACCACAAACTACACCTGATATCTGATATCTGCCTGACTCCAATGCCATAAACATGTTTTCTGACTCCCACAGGCAAATACAGACAATGCAACCGTTAACTTCAACAATAGACGGCCAGGGACCTAAACTTGACCAACTTCCTTTCTTAACCACGCACTTTTATTTTCCGCTGCACATCCCTGCTCGAAGAATATTGGCCTCACTGTACCGACCGCACTGCTCGAGACCTGAAGCTAGAATGCAATCCGAGTATCGCAAAGCAGCCTGGCAAAAAGGCACCTTTGATGATCGTCAGGGTACATGTCGCCATGCGGTGGATTCCTGGGTTTACGAAAAGAGGAGCGCTGATAAGGCATATTGTCTGGGATCCTATCCTGGATTTGGATCCTACCTAGTCTTCAAAGATCCCCGGACGTGAGATAAAGCAAGTATCGTGATAGGTCGAGGAGGGCCATCGGGCCTCGACCAAAAAGAGAAGCTGGTCTAGACGTGGATGAATGGCGGCATCGGGTGGTTGCATCACAAGAGCAGCTAGCTGGAAAGCTCGAGCTCACACAGCAAGACTACACCACAGCTTCACGAACCTCGGCGGCATCAAAGTATAAAGAGCGCCTTGCACGTCCTCTCCAATCGTCTTCTTCTTTCCTTTTCTCTTCACCCTCACCGGCATATCCACTTACTCACTCACTCATTCATCAATCAACCCAACTCTTCTACTTTCACTTTTGCCCACCATGAAGTTCTCTCTTGCCGCCGCTGCTGCCCTTCTGGCTGCTGACTCTGCCTTTGCCGCCCGCCTCACCGAGA
>JACYXV010000440.1:0-14546 GCA_016859225.1 Thielaviopsis cerberus | reverse complement strand
GACGGACTCAAAGTCATTAGAAATAATCATGTCGTCGATATCGGCGGCGATGGGGCTGCTGTCATCAGATATAAGAGCGGCGTTCATGGCTATTTGCAAGACAGATGGCTGTAATAGAAATGAAATGATGCAAAGAGTAGTAGAAAGATGGAAGAGATGTCAAAGAGAAGATGGTGATGAGGAAAAAAGAAAATTCTGTTTCCAAGATGGCGGTCACGACTGTGTTTTATATCCAATCTACAAGCGGGCAACTACTCTTTTGGGAGCCAGGCTTGCGTAACCCCCACACCCAAAACCTTATTCTGTCTAGGTAGCAACTGCCCGATTAGTCCCAGCCGCACCACTTTTTCTCCATAGTTCTTTCTCTTGAATTGAACAGAACGGACTTTACAGTGCAAATGCCGGACCCATGTACCACGCTGCGCGAAACTGGTGGGAGGGTACCTAGGCCGCAACGGATAGGCACGATGCAAGGCTGTAGGCAACAGTCTATAAGCGGTAGTATCTTCGGTGTTCTATAGTACTGTGTGTAGTGGGCGGCCGCCCGATCTAAAGTCCGATCTATTAGCTGGTGAATTTTGACAGCTGGACTGGTGAGGCAATGCCACTGTTGGCTAAGCTGTTTTGGGAAGTAGTTTATTTGTGTGCCTTATCAACAGAGCTGTATTTAGTGGATGGAATACAACGCTAGGAGATTACGCACTCAATATTCACGGTTGTCTCAGTCGATATGGCTGGAAGCGCTGGTGTTGTATGTGCCCGGCATGTGATTCGTGGTGAATAGGCCGTTTAAGGCATGCACGCAGTCGATAAGGCCTTGCCTGTCCACAAGCCAAGCCGAGAAACGAGTATATCCACACCGCAGAACGAAAATGCCCTGTTCTAGAACGCTCGTCATAACGACAGACAAGGCTGATGAGCTGTTCAATATGGCTGCCTCCCGACCATGAACGCGTCATCACCGACTTGCACGTGAATTAATTATTTCTGCATTTTATCTACATCTCCCAACAACTTCTAGAACATCAATATCATAAACGCCAACGACAACAAGCAAAACCATGCCTTAATAAGCAAAGCATCGGCGTTATAAACCGTCAAACAAGCAGCGTGGTACAGAGCAAGAATGTCTCTATTTTTCTGCCACCGGCGATTGACCGGTACTGAATATAGCCGATGGCCGATTTCTTTTTTTTTTTTGCCTTTTGTAGTGAGCATTCTTGTGTGGCGCAAGGCGACGCTTGTTTAATGGGTCCCTGGATTGTGGCTCAGCCACACGGCAACGTCAAAGTGACCGGGATGCGTGGGTGCCCTCTGGTTACCCTCTTAATGGCTGAGCTGAAGCTTTGCGCCGGCTCTGTTTTAGTTCCCAAGTAGCTCGCAAACAAGAGCTATGACTTACGATGGCTTATTGTCTGCAGAGTAGGACTGGCGGTTGTTTGAGGTCAGGCGTGTTATGCAGGAAGCACAGACGTACCCAAAAATGCGGTTTTCACATGCCGAGTTTGTTTGTTGAGTGACGACATGCTCCTAGATAAGAAGCTTATGGTGGGCTAGCAAAGCAGTGCCTCAATTGCAGTTACTACACATTGATATCGCTCCATTAGGGTTTTTCCATGACAGACCCTTAGCTGCGTGGCAGCAGCTGACTTTTCATTTTAGCGCATACGACCTCTTATTGTCTTGGCTGTACTTGGTTGGCTGGTCTTTTACGCGCCCATTTCGTTGGCCTTCTTGGCCATGGCTAAGAAATCTCTAAGCGCCCAGTCAACCACACCATCGGCCAATCACAGCCCGCCGTTAGGCTGGTCTACCGCTGTCAGTTTGTGGGCACTTGGCCTTTGATTAAATGCAGAACAAACAATAGACTTGCCTATTCTTATGAAATTTTTCAAGTAGCAAAATTTATGCCCTTCTGTGAAGTAGTGAAGCGTGCAGAGTGCCCGCTATGACAACGCCGCTGTTTGGACTCAAGTCGGCGCTTGGCCAGTAATATTGAAGGGTGCTGTGAAAATGGGTGTCAGCAGCACAACAAAGTGCATAAAAAGCAGTTAGTTGCAGTGAGTCTTTTGGGTGTACCTTGTAATGGCCCCGGCCATGCATGGGTGAAAAGCACCGTGACATACAGATTCTGACGACTACCACCCAAATTACAGCCCCTCACTGGATGCCGCACCTGCCGTAACTGCATTTTGCTGCCTTTTTTTTGCCGGTATTTTTCCGTTTCTTTCCAGTTCTACTGACTTTTTCGTCAGCATCACGAAAAACGAAAAAATCTCTGCTTTGTGCCTCTTAATAGCTGATCATTGAAAACATCATCATATATTATCATCAACTGCCCCCCGCCGTCTTATTGGTTGCCCCCCTCTGGACCCCTGCCGAGTCTGGGCGATCCTAGACAAACCAAAGACCTCAACAACGCATTTCATATCACGCCAATCCAATTCCCAATCCACCCCTCTTTTTGGCTTGGGTCAGTTTCTCGTTAAGCTTCTACTTTGCTGGATCTGGTTTGTTTCCGCCTAGACTTCCGCTCCGCTTTGCCTGCTTTAATTGCTTTGCTGCAGTAGTTGGCCAAGTGCGTCTTTCCTGCTTACTTACGCGCCCAGCTCGTTTTCTTGTCTTGTCGTTTCTGGCCCTTTCGTTTCCGTTTCTTAGACTTGAGTTTTGTTACCGCTGTTCCCTTGATTCTTGTCTTTTTTTGTTTTTTTCTTTCTTCTTTTCTTCCTGTTCATCTCAGCTTCAGGTCATCTTTGACATAACTTCACTGCCATATCGCAGCTGTATCAACCCGCTTCTGTACAAAGTGTACCTTGCACTATTCTGCGACCACTTATAGCGGCCGCTACTTTAAGCCATTTACGAATTCTTTTACGATTCAGACGTCAGAATCCTCAAGTCATTCCTTGCTTTCTATTACCTTTCACTCAATGGAGCGCTCTAGAGGTCTCCCCGACGAGGAGCTTTTCCTCTCCCGTCCAAACAATCGTACGCCCGACGGTGACAGCCCGACTATTGGACCGCTTCGCATTCACAAGCCACAGAGTCCCAAGCCTGTTGCTGGTTTAGATCGCTTCAAGTATCCTACACCCCCGACTTCTACCTCGTCGCCTCCCGCGCCCTTTGCTTCGGCTCCCAAGCCATCTTTCCCTCTGCCGCCTGGTGCGCTGAGCTCGGCCAACATAATTTCGCTTCCATACCCCGACGACGACGAACCTGCGCCCATTAGAGTCAAACCGACCATTCAAACTTTTGCGAGCCCTTCGCTGCACAACTACAATGATACCTCCCCTCGGTTGACTAGCCCTTCTGAGGCCAAGGGCCCTGGCTTGGCTCAGAGGCGAGGAACCGCGCCCAAGCCGCTATCCGGCCCGTCAAGCCCGGATTTGGACGATGACGAGCTTTTTATTAAGCCTGGAAAGTCCCAGGCTAAGCCGCAAACCGCCCAATCTACTGGTAGTTCTAACGCAAGCTACCCCAATTTAAATAAAAAGCCGTATTACCCCGCGCCTGGCGCAGAGCCCGCAGCCAGCGCTTCTGCTACCGCGGCTGCCCCGAGACTTACTCAGACAGACCCGTATCTGGGCACTTCAGGAGACGTTGGTGGGGTCAACCGCTTTGCTTCGACCGCCAGCACTTCCACGACCAGAGCAAGCCGTGGATCGCCTCCTCCGCCAGAGACACCCATTGTTGAACCTGGCGTTCTTCCTGGCGGTGGAATTGAGGCCCGCTATGCTGCCAGCGGTATTTCTGGCACAGCCACACTGAACTCACTGCAGGCTCAGGCTGCAGTTCAGAGCGCTGCTGCTACCCAAAGACTTGCTCAGTATGGTGGTGCCCCGCACCAACCCCAAGCAACACCAGCGCCTAGGCCATGGACTCCTACGGAGGCTCCAGGAGCTGGCCCCCATGGTCCACCAACTGTTTATCAAGGTTCTGCACCTGTTGCGACGCCTTCGGCAGCTGCTACATTTACTCCTGCTCAGCCTACTGTTGTTGCTCAAGACTCGTCAAATCTTCAAGTCAGTGTGCTGGAGCAGGACTTTCAGCGTATGGGCACCAAGACGCCTCCCCCGGCCTACTCGAGCGTCAACCCGGGAAGCAACTCTGGGTACCCGCAGGAAAAGCAGAGGCCGGCTGCAGCTGGTGCTTCGACGAGTAGCAGCAATGCCGCTCCGTCTCAGCCTCAAATCATCTCGCCAAAGCCCATACCTGCTGCGCACGTTCCGGTTCAGCCACAACTTCAAATCTCGACACAGGTTCACACGGCTCAGGCCCAACCACAGCAGATTCACCCTGCCCAAGCCAGCCAGACCCAGGCACAGTTGACACAAAAGCAACAGCTGATTCAGCAGCAGCAGCAGCAGCAGCAGCAACAACAACAACAACAACAAATTCAATTCCAACAACAACAACAGCTCCAGTTACAGCAGCAGCAATTGCAGCAGCAGCAATTACAGCAGCAACAGTTGCAACAGCAGCAACAACAGTACCAACAGCCTACCAAGGCACAGATGGCTGCTGCTGCTGCTATCGCATCTGCCGGCCTGTCTGGACACCCGGCATTTGCCAATGACGGCCAGGGCGGTGCTGGAACTCTCCCAATGGTTTCGTCACCGCCGCCGCTGCCCGAAGGCTGGATTGCCCATCTCGACCAGAACTCTGGTCAGTACTACTACATTCACCTGGCGACACAAGCGACGCAGTGGGAGTTTCCCAAGGGCCCAAACCCCATAAACCACGATGTTGCGCCGCTATCACCCACAGCATCCACCTATGGAAACCCACTGGCCTCTCCTCTTCTTACCGGTAAACAGTCAATGGCATCACCCATGTTTGCTCCTCAAACTCCCGGATATGCTGAGAGCATCATGAGTGTCGCCAACTCTACGGCACCGAGTGCCGCTGGCTTTTCGGGTCCTCCGCCTAGCTCTGGAGTAGACCTGTACAAGGTGCAGCCTACAAATGGCGTGTACTTTGGCCCTTACCTACGCTATGTCAACATGGACACGGAAAAGGGCATCTGGCACGGCAGCATCATGATTGTCACCGACTCGCCGCAGCCTCCTACGATTCACATTCATCTGAGCATGGATCTTTCACCCAACCCGCGGCAACTTACACCGCAGGTAATTTCCCACCACCAGCGATGGAAGTTTTTCAAGTATGAGATTGATCTTCCGATGGGCGAGGCCGGCACTGAGAGATGGACATACGCTATTACGTCACACATGGGCTGCACGCGCTACGAGTTTGTGGTGGCTGGTAGACATGAAGTCAACTGGCGATTCATTGCGCACTCGGGCAACGACTTTGCTCCGACGACGTCGCAGAATGAGCGGTCCAAGCTCGGTGGCGTCGGGTTCATGTGGAAGGATGTGTTGCAGCGCAACGTTGAGTGCGGGGGTTACCACGTGCAGCTGGGTTTGGGCGATCAGATCTACGGCGATCGCCTGTGGAAGGAGATTCCAGTGCTGAAGCAGTGGCTGTCAATTAGCGGTAAAGATAACCGCAAAAATGCGCAGTGGACGGCTAGACACGAAGAGGACGTGTCTCATGCCTATTTCCACTACTACACAAGCCACTTTGACCAGCCGTATCTCCGTGAGGCATTTGCGCAGATTCCACATATTTTACAACTGGATGACCACGATATGTAAGTTGCTCTGCTCATTGCTTTAAACATCTGCTAACAGTTTTAGTTTCGATGGCTACGGATCGTACCCCGACTATATGCACAACTCGTCCATGTTTAAGAATATTGGCAGAGTCGCGATTGACATGTATCTGTTGTTCCAGCACCACACGACTCTCGAGATTCTGCGCAACGTCGGTGATGACCTAGACCTCTTTACCATTACTGGCCAGGGCTGGCACTTTATCAAGTACCTCGGGCCAGCAATGGTTGTTGTTGGTCCCGACTGCCGTTCTGAGCGCACCATGGCGCAGGTCATGGCTGGGCCGACGTACCAGGGCCTCTTTCCCAAGATTCACTCGCTTCCGCCAACAGTTCAGCACTGTATTTTGATGATATCGGTACCGCTCATCTACCCTCGCTTGGAGGCTGTGGAGAGCCTGGCTGGTGCTGTCGCAACAGGCAAGAAGGCGGTCAACACGACATACAATATTCTGGGTAAAGTGACGAGTTCTGTGGCTGGAGTGGTGGGTGGCAGAGAAGTAGTAGCTCAGGGATTTTCGCATGTCAAGAAGGCAGTGGGCAAACAAGGGTTCATGGGCAGTGTTCTGAACCAATTTGGTGATATCGATGTGGCCGAGGTGCTGAAAGACCTGTGGACGCATGAGTCGAAGGATCTAGAGAGAACGTACTTGATCCGTACGCTCCAGGGCATTGCTCAACAAAAGGGGCTGCGTATGACCTTTTTATCTGGAGGTGAGTTTACCAAGATGAGAATGTAGATGGGCGACTTGGGGCTAACTGATTACAGACGTCAACTGCTGCGGTGCCGGCCTGGTCCACGACCCATCCAGGCCCCGGGACCACAAGACAATGTACCAAATCATAACGTCCCCGATTGTGGCGCAACCGCAAGGACAGTATGTACTCAAGATGCTGCACAACAATAAGGCGCTGTATGTACCGCAAAACGGGCACCGGTCGCTGCACCAGGTATCGGACACCAAGGAAGACATGATGGAAATCTTCCACACGGATGCCAGTGGCACGCATCGCGAGCTGAAGCGTCTGATGGGCCGCCGCAACTACATTTCGGTGACGTCGATGGACTCGGACTACGTAGATTTGATTCAGCAGCAACAGCAGCAGCAGCAGCAGTTGCAGATGGGCATGATGCAGCCACCGGCGACAACGATGATGTCCAAGTTGACGCTGCAAGTTGATTTTGTGGTGCAAGGTGATGGGGCGTTTACGACGCCGACAAAGTATGGGCCGGTATATTTGCCGCACTTGGATCACGGGTATTAGGATATGTTTAATTTAGTGCTATATATATATATATGCAAAGAAGTAAAGGACGATAGTTCAATCAGCCAATCAGCCGACGATGCTTTGTGATTGGTGGAGGCGGCCAAGGGTTGGGCGTTAGACATGTCAGACCAGGGTTGTAGTCGGTACAACCAAGGGTAAATGAATCCTAGAGGATAAAAGCGGACTATTTCAGCTAGCTCTGGATTTGGGCATGTTCATGTTCTCGTTGGGCTATTCATCATCGTTTGTACTGATTTCTGAGGTTTCTCATCGCCTAATGATGGTTTTTAAATTTAATTCATCTATGTTTTGATTTTACTTCCGTTTCTACTTCATTTACCGATTACCCAGAGTTTTTTCCTATTTTTTTTTTCTTTGTTTTTCATCTGAACATGGTGCTGCCTGTGGGCAAACTGGTAGTGCAGGGAGGCTTTGCCCAACTCTCATTAGACAAGGTAATATACATACATAATATCGTATACCAACAGACTAGAGTTCTCGTTTGCTAACAAAAGCTCATCCAGTTTGGCATGCGAATCCGACGCGACCGAGTGACTGGCGACTTTATTGGACCTAATGCTCTGGATACCCCAGAAGAAACGGAGAATGCATCAAACAATGGAGCACCTCAAAACGGCTGGTGGGCGAGGAATTGTTGGTGTTCCCGAAACTATTCCTACAACAAGGACGAAATACAGTCATCAACTGATATTCAGTCACCATCAGTTCCGCGCATCCAAAGATGGCGGATGAATCTTACGGCGCTGTCTCAGGCATACAATGTAGGTGGCTTTTCTTCCAGAAGCTTCTCTTGTGTTTGCTACAGCTAGACATTTCTTGGATTCACCCAAACTAACCTGACACAGCTTTTCTTTGCCGCGTTTTCTCATGGCCTATACGTCTACCGCCCGCGGACATTTGACTCCCAGATTCTGCCGGCCAAGGCCGACCTAGTCATCTACCCAGCCATACCGTACACTCACAACCACATCCCCGGCGACCATTCTCGCACCCGCTGTTTCGATGTCAACAACGTTGCTGTTGGGTTTCTGGGGAGACGCGAAGTTCTAGTCACGACTCATGACAATGGCGCCGTGGTGGTTTACTCAACGGCCTCGATTGAGCGATATGTGCGATATTCAATGGAAAGCGAAGGGAATCGGCCAATCGGCGTTCCGTATCCGTTACCGTTTTTGACGTTTAGCGTGGGCGTCTCGGCATGGGGTATTGCAATTCACGCGCGCTCGCGGCTGATTGCAGTGACGTCGAATCGAGCCGAGGTGCACGTGTTTTGCACAGGCAACCTGGATCAATGCCAATTACTCTTCGATCCGCCCGAAAATCTATTCGACACGCAAACTCACTCGGCGCGGTTCCCCGGACGCATGCTGTTGGTGTACCCGCTGAACATGGTGTTGGACAACATACCGGCGATTGAATTTTGCGAGAACGAAAAGGGCCTTGCCGACAGACTAATTGTGGGCGACATTCACGGAAAGATGGCAATGCTGGATCTATGGAATCCGGGGCGCAAGATTTTGACCATGAGCGGCAACTATGACACGGCCAGACTGGCCAATATCTTGTAAGTATAACCAACCCCAGACGGCAATGCACATGTGTCATGCTAACTCAAGTCAACTTGGCAGCCAAACGTGGAATTTGAAGCTCCTCAGCAACGACATCTTTATTCCGTGCGATAACCAGGATGAAGCGCTGGGCGGCCACCCTCAGTTTCAGCTCGCATATGGCCTATTAGTGCCTCTTCGGTACGCAAATTCCAGCGAACTAGCGGCGCGCGGTGTGTTCATGGCCACAGCACGGTATGCGGAGTACAAGGCCTCGAAAAAACGAAGCGCTGAAAAAACGTATCGGTCGTTTTTTCGGGTTGATTTGCCAAAAGAGTACTGTATCAGTGCATCAAGATTCGCTATTCTAGACGCGCAGAGCAGTGCCGTTGGTGATGATGACGATAATTCTGACGTTTTTGATGACATTTATGACGATCACCAAGACCTGTCTGGCGTGGACCAAAACCTGGACGAGGACGATACGGCGAGTCTGGATTCGTGGGGGCTTAAGCCGCCTTCGGAGAATGGCGACAACGAGTTGGCAGACGCCATGATGGCTGAATATGGGCCGAATTCCAATGGCCGTAAATATCGGGAACATATCTTTCAAGAATATGAGGGAGGATACCCCATGGAAGAGCTGACAGAAGTGGAGAAGCTGTTTCAGTCCGCCGCTTCTGAACCGTTTTCCTACGAGGACACCGGAGTAAAGGCGTTCTCGGTTGTAAAAACGATGTCTTTGAACCAGAATGAGGACAATGCGGCGGTTTCTTGGGGCAATCTGGTACGGTTTAACGCAGTGGAGGGCAAAGAGCCGCCGGCTATTACAAACGGCATCCCACTCTACATCCCAAACCTCAGCCTAGCATCGGGATACCCCATGACGAAGAACCAGTGGACTGCATGGCACAATCGGTCGCTACAGCCCGAATTGTGCACGCCGCACGACGAAACAAACCTGGACGTGTACAAGAACGGCACGCCAGCGCAGTTGCTGGTGGGCGGGGAACAGGGTATAGTTGTGTGTGACGCAAGCGGCGATCGGCGGCGCGACTGTGCCTTTGCAGTCACGGATATAGAGCGTGAACTGCCAGGGCCTTCCAGTTTCAGAATGAGCGCGGTGATAGAGGAACTGTCGCTGGTGGTGGTGGGCAACACTAGCGGCGATGTGCTGCTGATGACGCCGACACGGCTGTTGGCTTCAGCCAAGACTTCAGAGCATGTGCCGACGCATGCGTTCCGCGTGGAGATGGTGCTTCCGCTGGGAAACACAGGGCTGTTTCGGCACCGCGCGACAAAGGAGATTTTGGTTGGCCTGGCGTGCGGTCCAGTGTACGACAGCAATGCGACGGGATATGAGGAGCTGGAGTTTGGTGTGCCGCGCTGTGACAAAAAGGACATGGGCATGCGCGCAGAGGCGGAGATGCGCAGACGCTATACGAAGGGGGCCGAGAATCTGGAGATGGAAGAGGAAGATGACGAAAAGTACGATGCACACAAGGAGTATGATCCGGATTACTTTGTGCCGTGGCGGCGGCGGCGACAGGAGAAGATGGCGCACTTGGGACGGACGGGCGGAGACTGGAGGCTGATGCTGTACTATGACAATCACACCGTGATTTCATATGTGCTGAGTCGCGAGCCGTTTGGTGGGCTGGTGGTTGCGTGAGAGTGAGAAAAGGGGGGAGGGGCTGATAAGAGGAGGAGGGATAGTGGCTGGTTCACTGTGGGCCAGGCGCTGCGGGCGCTGCTCTCAAGACTGTTATCGCGAGCGGCCATTCTTGGCCGTGTATATAAAGGCAGCTGTTTCGCTCTAGTGCTTTAGTTATAGTTCTTTTGTTTTTCTCTTTATTCTTTGTTGTTTTCCTGCTATTTTTGTTTTTTTGAATCTCTTGTCTTTTACTGTCTCTGAATACTTTGGTCTCAATTCGCCCAGCATGCGGCTCTAGTTACAACGTTTTTATATAACGTAATTGACACATGGCAGTGCTTTAATCGCAGGTCTTGGCCTTTCTTGTCCAGAGCCTCTTCTCTTCCGATTTCACCCTGATTGATGATTGATTGATCGACTATGTGTTTGTCTGGATCCCTATCAACCCCTCTGTCCAGCCAGCCCCTGGCGATAAAGCCATTCACCAAACTGAACGAGAAAGCTTGACACACTGAAATGAAGCTTATTTTGGTTTGTTTGTTTTCCGGCGTCATGCAAATGACAGGCGGAAACTAAGTGATTGGATGGGGGACTGGGAATGTTGTGCAAGCGTTCTGGGGGCTCTGGCTAATCAGAGCTACTGGCCTCGTTACAGAGGGTTTTCATCAAGAGTTGCAGGGGCTTTCAGGCGCGGCCTATAACAGCACAGAGGCAGCGGTTTCTCTTACGCATCTCCATTGTCAAATGGTTAGCTAACAGGCTTGGCAGCCAGCTTGACACAAAGCCACAACCCAGCTACTCATTGATATTGCAAATCAAATGTGTCCGCTTGATCTCTATAGATATACAAGAACCAGCCACAGAAAACTTGGCCAAGGGGGCGTGTCAAAAGTGAATGACACAATAGTGAACAGCGCCCTTGACGTGATGGAAACTACATGGCGATCCGTCGACTAGACGTTCAGGGCGTCATGACATAGAAAGACATGCTCCCCAGTGCTCGCTCTGTTCAGAGCTTAAAATAGACGTCGTTGTCGGCATTGGAACCACCACTTGCGCCTGTCTGGTTCGTGCCCTGTGCTTTTCCTGAGTATCAGCGCTGCTTGTGTGCAACTAGACAAGGCAATCGTCAATTGACGAGCTCGGCCTCGGCGAAGGAGGGTATCTGGGGCTTTTCAACGAATGGGTAGGAATTGCGAGGCTATTTTTGTGCGAATTAGTACTTGTATTGACGGAATTGATACTTCTTACGCCTTGCAGGCTATTTTAAAGGTGGCGAAACAGAGATGAACGAGGGATTTAGGGTTGAGCAGTAGGGTTTGCAGGCTGCTGTGTTGCCCCACACCAAAGGATTTTATGTCTTGCTCGCTTCGGCACTGATTTTTCGTTTGCGATTGTTCCTTTTCTTCCATTTGAAGAAAAAAAGATCGTCATGCTGATATCCTGGCTGTGTACTGCAGTGTTGTTTGTATTTGACAGCCACTGTTGCTCAGGAAAGCGGCCATGTGAGATTAGGGAAGACGAGACGACGAATCGTAGAGGCTATACAGCAGGTGCCGTAAGCCCTAAACGCACACAGAAAGAATCTTGTGGCCACTCACCGACCGGCAGAAAAAGAAATCTGAAAAATCGAAAATAAAAAATAAAAAATAAAAAAATAAAAAAATAAACTCATCTGGCTGATTTGCGACCCATCAGTTCAATCTCTGGCAAAGCCGTCTCCGTCTTCCGCTCGCTATTTCACACTCGTTCTCGCCTTCAATCTCGCCGCCCCCCCATTTGCAAAATGCGCTCTATGTCTACACAGCCGAAATCCTGACGGTCGCTTTTGGGCCTAGATGCGGTTCGTCCTTGTTGAAAGTCTTACAAACGGCTTTTTCATCCACAACCAAACACCAGCAGCCAGTTAGAAAGCTCCGATACAGGTCTTGGCCAGCCGCACTCTTGAGGATCAGCTTCAGCTTTCTTCAGCCAAAACGAGGCATGCAGGCTGTGGCCATTCTGACTTGCATACACATCTTATACTGACTGGCACCGATATCTAAAACACCCCACACTCTTCTGCCTCCTCTGACAGCCGATTTCGCGGGGAGTCTTTATCGCCATGCGGAGGCCGCCGTTATCTGGGCGTGGCGACTGTCTGCTTGGCTTAACTTGGTTTGGCCGTGTCTGTTCCGCGTGGGAGCATATTCCGGCTGGCGTTGGCCTTGGTCCCATTCCCTCGGGCCCGTTACTGCTCGGCTGCACTGGCTTCTTGGATCATTCGTTCTAGGAGTTTGACATGTCTTGATCCAACTGTTAAGCACCTATAGATGGGTTGAGCGCCTGGACTGACAACATTTGAGTGCAAAAGCTTCGTTCGTACAAACGAATATTACTGCAAAAGCCATAAGCCAAAAAGAATAGTTGATTGCCTTTTAACAAGATTGTCGATCGTGCAGGGATACCCCCTGGTCAGAACGGACGGACCAGAGGCCAAATGAGACAAGGGAGGGGCGTCTGCTTAGCCGCCTGAGTCTAAGCTTCTTCTTATCTACGCCAAAGCCAACCTAGAGCACGAATCTTGCACGCCCTACCCTTCTAAACCACATCCGGTTTGTCTTCCCCACGGAGCTGGTTTTTGGCCCTAGTCGGGCCCTTTAGAGTAGCGGCTTTGCCTTTATATAACACCATGCTGCGTCTTTCTTCTTCTTCCCTCCTTCATTCGCCGTTTTCTTCAGGTTTGCTTTGTCTGCTCAACGAAGGCGCATCCAGCTATTGTCTGGGCTAATACTAATATAATATTATATCCGCCTACAAAACCACCACCAGACATGTCCTCTGTTGAGTTTGGCCCGCCGGTTACGTACAACGGCACTGGCGACAAGGGCGGCGATCCCAGTGAGTTTTCCTTGTGCTGATTCACTGCTGTTGTCTGTAGAGCACAGCTGCTATTTATTACAAACCACACATGGACGACTGCTAACAACACAGCCTATGTCAACCTCAACCAGTGGTACAGCACCGGCGACACTGCCTTCATTCTCGTCGCATCATGCCTGGTGCTTATGATGGTCCCTGGCATTGCCCTACTCTACAGCGGCCTCGCGCGTAGAAAATCTGCTCTCTCGCTGCTCTGGATCGTCATGATTTCCTTTAGCGTGCTCACGTTTCAGTGGTACTTTTGGGGCTACTCATTGGCCTACAGCACCACCGCCTCCAACTCCTTTATTGGTAACCTGCACCACTTTGGCCTACGCCACGTGCTCGCCACGCCCTCGCAGGGCTCGCCACTCGTTTCCACCCTACTATACTCGTGGTTCCAGCTCATGTTTTGCGCCGTCACCGGCGCCCTCGTCGCCGGAGCCGTGTGTGAGCGCGGCCGTGTGTTCCCCATGATTCTCTTCATCTTTGCCTGGGGCACTATTGTCTACTGCCCCATGGCCTACTGGATCTGGAACGCCAACGGCTGGGCCTTCAAGTGGGGTGTATACGACTACGCCGGCGGCGGCCCCGTCGAGATTGCGTCGGGTATGTCGGTGCTGGCCTACTCGCTGGTGCTGGGCAAACGCAACAACCACATGATGGTATCGTTCCGCCCCTACAACATTAGCTGCATGATGCTCGGCACTGTGATTCTCTTCTTTGGCTGGATGGGCTTCAACGGTGGCTCGGCCTTTGGCGCCAACTTGCGCGCTGTGTACTCGTGCTGGAACACGACGCTGACGGCCGCCTTTGCTGCCATGTCGTGGGTTCTTTTGGATGCGCGGTTGTCGCACAAAGCGTCCATGGTTGGCTGGTGCTCGGGCACCATCTCGGGCCTCGTGGCAGCCACGCCTGCGTCTGGCTTTATTCCCTTGTGGGCATCGGTTGTACTGGGAATTGTTACTGGCATCCTGTGCAACTTTGCCACACAAATCAAGTTTAAGCTGCACATTGACGACTCGCTGGATGTGTTTGCCGAGCACACGGTAGGCGGCATTATCGGGCTAGTGTTCAACGGGCTCTTTGCCGACGAGAATGTGATTGCGCTCGACGGCGTCAACAACACCATGCCCGGCGGTGGTATTGACCACCACTGGCCGCTGCTATACAAGCAGATTGTCTACATCCTGGCTGGCTGCGGCTACTCGTTTGTCGTATCGTACGTTATCGCCATGGCCATTGACCTGATTCCCGGTCTGCACTTGCGCATGGACTCGCACTCGGAGCTGCTCGGCTGCGACGAATCACTGCACGGCGAATTTGCCATTGACTATATTGAAGTGCGCCGCGACTACCTCGCCTGGACTCCGGGCACGGCCGAGCCCGCCATTGACGGCGTTTGCCCGCCTGCGCAAGTCGGCATCCCGACACATCTGGACCTGGCAGCAGCTGCACATGCCGAAAAGGACCGCAT